>VWYH01009266.1:991012-1108906 GCA_013399365.1 Pampusana beccarii
CGCGGCGGCGGTGGTGGCGCGGGCGGGAAGCGGCGGGGGCAGCGGGGCCGCCCCGCCTCCTTTCGACGCTGCGGTCGGCGGCCGGCGCAGGACAATGGAAGAGGCGGCAGCGACGGTAGCAGCGGCCGCGGCGGCGGCAGCAGCAGCAGCTTCGGCGGGGGGACCCTGCCCGACGGATCGAACGGGGGCGGCGGCGCTGAGCGGGGAGAACGAGGCCGAGAGCCGGCAGGGCCCGGCGGAGCGCGGCGGGGAGGTGGCCCAGCTCAACCTGTTGGACACTTGCGGCGTGTGCGGGCAGCCCATCCAGAGCCGGCGGCCCAAGCTGCTGCCCTGCCTGCACACGGTCTGCCTGCGCTGCCTGCCGCGGCCCGAGCGCTACCTCATGCTGCCCCCCGTCGTCTCCCCCTCGGCCGCCGGCACCTCCAGGGAACCGCAGCCGCCGGCGCCCTCCTCCGCGCCCGTCTCTTCGCCGGCCGCGCTGAACTGCACGCCCGGTAAGTGGCCGTCCTGCCGCTGACCCCTTTCCTCCGCCTGGCCGCCGTGCTTGGGACTGCAGCCCTCTCCACCCTGCGCCCCCCTCCCCTGTCCCTCGGAGGCTTGTGTGTCGCTACAGATTTAGGGGGCGGGGAGCTGTCGCGACGGGAGTTTGGGAAGCCCCGGGTGCCGTGGGTGGGGCGCAGGTGCCGGGCTGCCGGGGGGACACGCACCCCTCGGGGCGGGCTGTGCTCGCTGCTCGCCAGCGCCAAAGCTGGTGAGGGGATTGTGGTTTGGTTTTGTGTGTGTGTAGTTGTTTTATTTGTTTATTTATTTATTTTTTAAATTTCCCACCTCGGAAGGGAAGGCAGTAATTTACTTTGCCAAGACCTCTCAGTGTGGATAGAGAGGAGCGGCGGGAGCCGTCCTCCTCCTGCCCCCCGGGCCGGGCCGTGGGTTCGGGGCCCGCGGCCGGACGGGACGCTGCCCTCGGTGTGCGCCGGGCGGATCTTTGCGCCCAGGAGGGTTTGCTGTTGCCTCTTGCCGGCGGAAAAGCTTAACGCGGGGTGTTATGAAGCCAGAAAAACGTAGCGAGGAAAGAGACTTTTTTTTGTGGGGAGGGGGGGTGATGTTTCCAGGTTGCGGTTTGGAGCTCACCTGGAGGGAAGCCCTGCAGGTGTCATCCATCCTCTATACACGGCGCTGTGCCGGGGCGGTAACAAGTGCGGACAAGCAGTAACACTTGTCCATGTGACAGGCAGCCAGCGTGGGCCTTGTAATGCGTTAATGTGAAACTTTAATTGCCGCGCTGGAGGGGGAATGCCGCGAGAAAGTTTTGGTAAGCGCCTGTATTGACATAGTATCTCGTGTCAACGCTGAAGAAGATGTGCAATGAACTCCCAACAATGTGAAAATACTTTGCTAATGTTTTTCTTTTTTTCCTAGCCCTCTTATGTCTAGTGCGTCACTTAATTGTGTTAAAGGCAACTTCATCTGAGAAAAAGATGCAAACGAGCGTTGTCTAGTGGAAGCAGTTGAAGATCTTGCAGAATCTTGAATAGGAAAGAGGAAGTGTGATGGAAATGGTGCCTCTCTATAGGCATTAGTGGAGCTTCTGTTTATTAGGATGCATAGTGGGGGCTCAAGTGAAAAATTCTATGTGAAGAGGTAGTAACTGCAGATTGACCATTCTTAAGCAAGTATTGGCTGTTTTCCTTTAAATGCATTTAGGAAACCTTTACCATCCTGTCAGCAGTTCTGACCAGAAAGATTACAATTTGAACATGCAAATGTTTGCAGCAATTTGTAAAGGAACACTCTCTTGAGAGAAGGGTGTATTTGGGACAAGTGAAGAGGCTGCCTTGATTCGGAATATCTGAGAAACTCCTGAGTATGTTATTAACAGGATATATGGAGCGTCTTCATCTACATGGATGTCTCTTAGTGTATTCATTTAGTCTTTAATTTTAGCATGTAACTTATGTAGTAGTCAGACTGCCTAGTCAGAAGGTCCAGAATGGGAAAATCTGTGAAACCCAAAGCCAGTATATTTAAGATTAGTTAATCCAGGAGATGTTATTGATCGTACGTCCACAGGTAGAACTGTGAGGTTTTGTGTGGGAGGAACAGAAGAGGTGCAAACCTTAGTGTGGGGTATTGCAAGACAAGATACCTGGGAGTAAGAAAGGGGACAGAGATGCAGGTAGCTCGGGTTGCAGCATAGGCTAGGAGGCAATGTAATCATCATCTTATGGGTTTTGAGGTCACAAACAGCATAGCTCAATTCCCAGGTGTTTTGTTTAAATATAGCAGAAATAGGGATGAAATGGGTATGAAATGAGATGCATTGTAAGAATGAGAAGATAAGTGCTATTCAAACGTCTGCTTGAGAGGACAAATGATAGATGAAATAATGAATTGTAGCAGTAGTAAATTTGTAGCTGTATTCGCTACTTTTGACTATGAGAGTTGGTTCTGTAGGAATGAATTGCACAGTATGTATTCCTCCTCATTCTACAAATCTACAGACATTATTTTTACCTTGTCAGTTTTTCCTTTCAAGTTATTTTCATGCTTCCACACTACTGTTCATTGTCCAATGGGAAGAAGACACTTGTAGTGGTCTCACAGTCTCCTTGACACATTCTTTATGTCTTTTCTTGTCATTCTTTTGGCCAATTAAGATGACAATGGCTGTATACTAGCTAGCTAAGGCCTAACTTGATGCATAGGCTGCTCTCTGTTTTCCAAGTGATATAAAATGTTGTAAACTTAAGTTAGGTTTGCAAAAAAAAATTGTCAGTGTCTAAAGCTGATTATATTAAGGAAAGATGTTATGGTTGGAGGAGTTCTTAAATTCTCAGGAGATGGCAAGAAGGACAAAACAGTGCAAATCTGTCACCTCTTCTGGTAGTATGTTTTGCAAAATGTTTATGAGGAGTGACCTGAAGAAATAATCTGAAGAGTATAAGCTTGTGAAGTTGGATAGTAAATGCCTCTCATGATGTAAATTATGAGATTACTGTGACTAAACAGAAGAAATAAACAGCAAGGAAGCTATTTGTGCTGGAATGAGTGCCCTTGCTAAGGAACACAATGGAATTACGAACTATGAAAAGCTCCTGAAAGATAAGCAGATGGACTGCTGGTGCACGTGTGCTGAGCAGAAATACGTTGCACAAAAAAGAAGCCTGAAGACTGACTGGTAGAAGGAAGGGAGTCTGTTTTGAACAAAGGAGGAGATTTGATTTGAAAAGTGCTTTGCTGAGCCAGCCTTGAGATGGAGTGTCATGCTAATATCCAAATTAGTTGAGAAGCAGGTAGCTAAAGAGGAACTGAGTTTCAAGTATAATCTAGATATGCTTTTTGTCTTCAGGAAGCTGTTTCCAAGCAGAAACAGTCCTTCGCTTTGCTAGAACAACACGTGCATTTGACTTCGTAATATAGACAAGTTTACTTGGGAGGATGTTGGCTCTTGTTCTGTAAAGATACAAACAACTAGTAAAGGAGTGCTGTGAAAAACAAGAAACAAACCAAACAAACATAACCACCAAACTTTCAAGCTTAAGCATGTAGAGTGAATTAAGAATGTTGGTGTTGCTCACTTGAATACAAGGTTCAGCGCTGGTAATGGTAAAGACAGGTGTCAAGACATGCAAAGGACTTTCCTGTGGTGGATGTTAATCAGTATTCCTACTGATTCCTACCACCAGGTAGACTTGTGGCAAGGCATATCATCAAGTTAGGCCTTAGCTAGCTAGCTAAGCTAGTATACAGGCATTGTAATTTTAATTGTCAAAAATAGTGACAACATACTCTACCCTGCTATGTGCATTCAATTTTGAAATTACTTATATAGAAAGGAAAACCTGGATTTCCTGATCTCTGTACTGTTCCTGATGTTTAGGGTGTTGCAGAATCAGCTGTGTGTCAGACTTCAATGGTTTTAGCACTGGAGAACTCACTGCTTGTTTTCTGAGTGTTCAATGGCAACTTATTTGATGTAGGTGATATTTTTGTTGTTGCATTGCCAAAAAAAGGGTTACCAGGCACAGAACATTATGAACTGTGGGGCACGCTGCAAGAATTGTTCTGTAAATGTGATACTGGTTTGTGAGTAAGTGTCTATCTTGGCTAACTGCATGTGTTCTTCTTTTTTGTTTCTCAAATGGCCATTCTTTACTGTTTGATTGTGTGAGTTTTAAGTGGTGCATGCAAGAAGTCTGTTATTAGAAATACACTATTCACCCAAATTTTGTGCTGGGTGGTGTTTAAATGACTAATTGAGTAGTAGCCTATTCTTAATTAAAGGACAGTGTTTGTAATTTGGGGAATATATGGACATCATAGTACTTTTGTGGAATTTTTAAATGTAAAAGAGATACATGAGTACTACGAAATTATAGATTGAGATTCTGTTCCTTTTAAAAACGTATTTAAGTTGCAGATATTCTTGTTTGTTTGTCATCAGTCTATATGTGAAATAGATTGGGAACTGGTGTGGGGAAAAACTTGTGAATGGAAATGTGTAGCATATTCTTATGCAGGTATCACAATTAAATTGTGCTAGTGTCAATACAAAAATAGTAGAGGAAAAATTGTTTTTCTATGTTTTATCTATAGACAAGCCTACCAGCAAACGAATCTGTATGAAGCTGCTAAAAGCATGTGATGTTTGGACACTCCCTGGATATAAATTCTTGGGGAGTGCCCAGACTAACAAGTCAAATATGTTCGATACTTGCTGTTAATTAAGGGATAAATACTTCAGAGTTACTGAACAAGGATTTCAGTGATGTTCATGTTTCATATTTCAGCTTATTAATGTCCAGGAATATTTGTTGATGAATGTGATTTGGAGGTTTGTAAGGCATGGAATGAAGACCTAACCCTTGATATCCCCTCTGCTGTTTTATTATGTCCCACAGTCAGTCCTTATGCAGATAGCTTTGAGTTCTTTCAGACTCTCTTCTGATCCTGATATCTGGACTTTCCAATGTCATCACTTCATTTGACCTTGAAAATACAGCTTTTAAAGTTAACTTAGATTTTTCTTATTGCTCTGTATGTAACATTATTTCCCTCTCAGTTTGATAATGGTTAGGATCCTTATTAGTTAGTTTGAAGGATATAATAGCTTCATTTGAGCTTTGCTATGTTGAAGATGAATTTTTCTTCCAGGTCTCAGTAGTCTAAGAAGACTTAAGATTTTTATTTCTATTTTTTAAATCTGACTGCTACATATGATTATTTCCATTTCATCTTCGGCACTTGCTTAAAGTAAATTCTCTCCATCTTGGCTGTTACAAGGAGTGCATATTTTATTTGTGTGGATATAGAGTCACACTTGAAAATACATGGTTGCGTCTATCCATCCTTTCACAAGTCTTAGTTCTTGATGGCACCACAGCAGAAATGAATTATTTAACCTGTAACAAACTTAAGGAAATTTAGGAGTGCTGATATTTGAAAATCATACATGTTATGGGAATATGTATAGGAAAGATATGCCTACTTTTCATACTGTGTTTGATGTGTGCTTACTTTGGATTGAAAACTCTGGAGCCTCAGATGTTGCATGTGTGAAAAGCATTTAGCATTGTTACAGGTAAAATATAATTGTTTTAATAGCCTGTAATGGACAAACCTATTGGCTAAAAAGTCATGAAAATAGTGAAAACTTAAAATATTAATCAGTAAACTATCTAGAGAAGGTTCTTATTTTTGTTATTATAACGCCTTTCTTTTAGAAAAAAGGTATGGTCTCAAGATATATGTGATGGGATATGATACTAATTGTACAAGTGTAATTTGAAGTAGAGGATATATTTGCCCAAGACTCTTGCATTCTTTTCTACCAGGAATTGCACAAAAAAAATCTGTTAGACATACCTATACAGCCTTTGTTGAGGTGGACAACTACATGATGCTGAAATAAGTTTTAATTGCACTTGTTCCAATATCTGATTAGTATAAGCATATGACATATTCTTATTATATTACATATGTCCACAGAATAGTATTTCGAGGACAAGTTAGATGCTTTTACATTCTTGCTTCTTTTACTGATAGGAAGTGAGAGATTGAAAAGCTGAAGCCATCAGAAACATCAGATGAGTGTTAAACCAACTGCAGTGATTTAGTCAGGCTAATTTGAATTAAAAGCCTTTTACAAGTTAGGCTGTAGAAGTTATCACAATAGCTGAACTGTTGTGCGAAACTCTTTTTTAATGGAGATTTAAATCCTCAGAGGCCAACCTAGCTCTGTTCCGATCCAAAATCAGCTTGTAATATCTCTGGTAAGCAATTAGTACTTCTACTAACGGAAAGGAATCCTAGATCATAAGGTAACAGGAGAGGAAGAATATACTAATATATTAAAGTGTCAGATGTGTATCTAGTTGAAAGTATGCTGGGTTGTTTTAATTCATATCATAGACATACATCTTAAGAAAATGATTTGCCTGAAGAACAAAGGAAAAATAATGGCACATATGTTAATTAAGAGGCAAGTCGAGGAAGGGGTGCGTGCTTTGTGGGAAGTAGGCTGAAGAGCTGGTAGGCCGCGCAGCAGGCTTTGAGGGTGGCCTGCTCACTTACAGGCCTACTACAAAGTGGCCATGTTCATTCAGCTTTGTCCAGTTTTTTAAATTTAACAAAGGAATGTTCTTGAAACTCTTGATTCTGAATGTGGCATTGTTAAGGAAGCTGATCTCTTGTGCAGGAAATGCTTTTATGCCCGTTTGTGCTAACTTGCTGTAGTTGGAATTTCCATATTATTTAGTGGAATTTCCCAGTAACGGTAAACTTGTGTAGCTGGTATTTTGCCCATCATGTCTAATCTGAAAAACAAGACGGGGAAAACCAGAAAGAATTTTAAGTGAAGTTTAATCTGACTGCATTTCAGTATGAATAATGGACTGCTTATGAAAAATCTGTTATTTCTGAAACTGGAAATTTAGAGTTTTTAAATGTATCTACAAGAAGATGAAATACTTTAATGCGGTAATTTTCACTGATTTCCTAACAATAATATGCTGGTCAGGCAGGGTGCTTCAGGTGAATATGGCCCTGTAGCTTGCATTGTGGACCTATATAGATGATCTGGCTGAACTGTGAATAGTAGCAAAATATCTCACTGGACTTAATATCTCTTATCTATTGTAACAGTTTAATGATACTTTTTTATTTGTCTAATTTAAAGGTTACAGAAAAGATTGTTTTAATAGAAAAATTCCAGTGGTGCTGTTAATTTTTACTTCAGCAATTAGGTAGCTATGGAGTAATTTACTGTTTAAACTATGTACTTGCAGTTCAAATATGCTTTGAAGACCTCAGTGTCATAGTTGAGCTGACTAAATATGTACTTTTTTGTTTCTAGTGGCCAGAGAGAATATATAAAACATAAATGTTTACCATCAAAGAAAGCATGAAACAGTTGTGTGAGGTAAATGAGAAAATTACACCATTCTTGACAAGAAACAATCTTGTAAAGTCAGGTATGAAACCAAAGGTTGAGAAAAAGAATGTTCCTAATTACTTGATACTGTCTCTCCAGTGCTTCAAGTATATGCTTATTTGAAGCTTTTTACGTGGGAGAAAATGGTGTATTACCGTGCATACATTACTAACTTATGATGGAGGACTGATGCTAAGCAAACTTTCTAGTTATTTTTTGAGCTTATCGGGGGCTATGGGAAAAGGGAAGACAGTAAGCAAGGTTCAGCTGCTTGAATTGCATTCAGAGGTTTTGAGGGCCCTTGTTTCTAACATGAATTTGAGTCACAGGCACATCCTCGTTTTAAAAAAGAAATCTACAACTCCGCTGCTAAACGCTGCACAAGTGGGGAGTACATGGACAAGAGAACGGAGCCACTTGCTTTCTGACTGTAGAAAGATTCCTGCTTCTGATAAAAAAGTTACCTGTGGCAGCTAACTTTTTTTTTTTGAATGATGAGTTCCCCTTTGTGCTGTAGTCTCTCAAGTGAATATTTTGCATTTGAATAAAACAAGACTGTAGCTAAAATACCTTTTGAACTAAAATGATTACCTAATTTGAAAAGTGCCTGTATATTTTCCCAGTGAGCTGACACATCTGTCTGTACTGTACATAGTAAAAAAGAAACGGGACTATTTTTACGTAAATGTTGACTTGGAAAACCCCGTGTATTTTCTAGGATGCCTACTTGAGATCAGGAAGCATGTAATAAACTTAAGGTTCGCTTAATCTGCTTCTTTCATTTCTAGGCATCTACTGCATGGTCACAACATGGTTAAGGGTGTGCGGAGTTGAAGTTTGTTGAACTAACACTGTAAACCAGCCTAACAGAAGATTATGTTAGGCTTAGGCTTGCCTCAGCTGCTGAACTTGCTATGTCAGGATACTTCTAACACTGATGCTGGTTAGGGGAGGGAACGCTGGCAGCTGTGCAGGGAATGAGTAGGTGGGAAGAAAGAGAGGTAGAGAGCTGCAGCAATCTGCGGGGGCTGGAGAATAAAGCATTTTAAAGTGGGCACCAGGTTCTGATTTTAAGTGCAAGGCACAGACTGGGAGACAGTCCTCTATCTTTTTCTTCTTAGAAATGGTCTTACAGCTGGGACCAGATACAATTTAGAAGCAAAGCCACAGTTTATGGTACCTCATATTTCTTCTAGATTATTATCACTGCTGTTTAAACTCAACGGGGCCAAAATAATCATTCTAGAAGCTGTTTTGGCAAAATAAAGAAGACTTTGTCTGTTCAGTCCCTTTGGGATGCCCATAGTCCTCTTCCCTCCATTCCACTCTTTGTGCAAGAGCTGTAGTCTGGGTTCTTTAAGAAGCTAAATGCTAATCTTGCATCCTTTTAAAGTCCATTTAGCAACAGTATTGTTGTATTGTGTTCCAATCTGATTGTATTTATTGTGTGAGGTTTTTTTTCTTTCCCCTGCTCCCAGTTCCATTGGGATGAGATCAGATTTAATAAGGTTTTCTTTGGCTGCCTTTTGACTGATTTAAATTATTGAGAATATAGTGTAGGTGCTATGAGCTGCAGGATGCCCAACATCAAACCTTTGCCAGAATAGCTCTTGTTCTGCCTTAAAGTTGTGGTGGTTTGTTTTTTCTTTTTCATTTGACATTGTGCCAGCCAAGTAGTTTAAGAAGCACATAGTTGAACCCTTGTGAATATTCCTTAAAAATAAAGTAGGAATAGAAGTGTAATCCTAGTTCATTCCCAAACTAGTATTGGAGGTGACGTTTCCAGAACTTTATTATCTAAACTAGTATGTAATCAGTTCTTTCAGGTGGTATAGCACAACAAAGTGGAAACAGATCAAATGGCTCTAAAGGATGGGTAAATGGCACTTCTGAAGAGTGGTTTTGGTCAAAGATTCATTTCCCTAAGCTTCATTCTTAGTATGGGGAGAGTCATGCTGGGAAAGTGCCTTTGAAGAAGCTCTTCTCTGGTTTTGGGAAGATGAGGGAAACCATAGGAAGACTTGATTTCTTCAGTGGATGTGGATGTTCACATCGGCCAAAAGGGTCTGGCTCCTGATTCAGTTATCTACTGCAGATTACAGCAAGAGAAGATATCAAGAGAGATGAATGGGAACACAACTAGCATCACTGCTGCCTCTAGCCTGCTGCTTTCTGAGAGCTGTATGGCAGCTCTTTGAAATCACTGTTGTTCTTAGTTGATCAGTTAGTGCATCCTTTCAACCCAGAAGAAATATGTTTTATTAGTTACATTCAGTAATCTTTATATTAATGCAGTGTCAGAAGGAAAAACGCTGCATCTTAATGCTGGTTCTTCGGGGCTGTGTAGTCTATGGCTCCCGCAATGCACATATTGCTCCAGCTTTGTAGTCTTAAAGTTATATGGGAATGGGAAAAAGCTGGTTACCTTGCATTTTGAATCCTTACAGCAGTGCTATGAGATACTAGGCACGTATAAGAGAGGATATCAAGTGAGTTGGCTTTTTATTCCTGTACATCTACACCCAAAAGTGCAATGCTTGTAACTTGCAGATAACTTGGAGGATATTTTCCTCTTTAATTACTGGTTTTATTGAAGGGATTCTTGCAATTGAATCGGATGTCCGAAACTTTATAATTGATGTAGTTACTGGAAAGCAGTGGATGTTTTTAAGGTATGATTCATCTGACCAAGTGTAGACATCTGCTTTTAGGATGAGACCACTCATGACCTAACTTTATTGCCTAGGTTTGCATTGACTGTGAAGGCAACTTTGTGTAAATCAACACTTCAATATCTTCAGCAGGGTTAATTTAAGTTTGGCAACACAACAAAGGAACTTTATCCATCTTTCAAGTGGAAAGTTTAACTTTATGGAGTTACTTTGGCATAACAAATCAGTATTATTTCTGTGCTGCCATTAAGAGTTGCTTTTTCTTACATGCAAAAATTCTGCATGTGGCAAGCTGTAGTATTAAACAGCTTTAGAATGTAACAAGTAGTCAGAATAGACTGGAACTTGGAATCTTGGTGGTGATTTTCTCAAATAAATTAAATGTCTTGAATATTTTTTTTGTTCTGATAATAATGTCTTGCAAAACACTCAGACATATCTGATGGAAACTGTAGGAAATAAAAAGTATCTTTCTTTTTTTGCCTTATTAACTACACTTATCAGAGTGGGAATTTTCATCAAATATTGTTTGTGTCTTTCATTGTCTCTGTCCCTGTCAACAGCAAGCCTTAAAAAAAAAAAATAAAAAATCTAGAAATCCTGAAAATATTACCAGGTTAATAATGAAAGACTTAATTTCAGCACAGATAAAAAATACACCTTCATAAATATTCAGAATTTATTGATAAATACATATTAAATTCTTTCTTACTGTTGGGGATCTAGGTTCTGGGTATTGTACTTCTGGTAAATGTGGTATTATAGTTATTGAAAAGGCAAGAATTAGATTTAAAAAAAATTTTTTTATTTTTTTTTAGTATCAGCCTGCCATTTTTCTTCTCTCTACCCCCTCACCAAACAAAATAACCTAAACAAAGGCAGAACCTTTTATTCTAAATTAGCTAATTATTTCTATGTAATTTTGAACCTCTGTTCCCTGCATATACAATTTACGAATAAAGTTGATGGAGTCTTCCATTATATTTGTTACACCCTTGTAATCTATATTTTGAGATAGTTTGAAGGAATATAGTAGAGGTATTGATGACTTCTGAGCTCTGTCCTCGAGGAGAACTTCAGAATACCATATTGAGAATGGGAGGAGACTTGTGAGAGAACAGATTGCAAGGGTGCATCTGAGCAATCAAAGGAGAGAGTGGAGAACATGATCTGGCCCACGGCCTTGAATAGCATTAGTGTTCCTGTTTTGGATGACATTTCTGCTGAAATACTCTGACTAAAGCCTGTTACCTACTGTTGTTCTTGCTACTGCTTCCAACGTGATTCCCTTAATGTGGTCTGCAAAATGCTGTTTCAGTAGGATACATTAATTTAGACAGCATTAAACCCACTTTAAAAGTGTTAGTAACTTGAAAAATTAAATACTAGGCTGCTCAAAATGCAAGAATATCACTAAATCTTAAAAATCCTTGCATTTTGTATTCTTGAATTCACTACGTCTAAGTTGGAAATACTTGACAATCTTGGGACTTGAAAGAATATATTTTAATTTTGGTGACAGAAATGCTCATCACAGTCAGCAGTGACAATTGGCATAATTGTTGGCAGCTTCTGCATTGTCATTTAAGCATGTTCATTGCAAGGCAGTGGGGGGTTTTTATTCATAATTTTGTACTTAAATATTATCTATCCCACAATAACAGTATTTCCCTTTGTTACCATTGTTACACTTCATATCGTTGTGTTGTTGAAGGAAATGCATTG
Organism: Pampusana beccarii; assembly: GCA_013399365.1. NCBI lineage: Eukaryota > Metazoa > Chordata > Aves > Columbiformes > Columbidae > Pampusana > Pampusana beccarii. Next base: position 1,002,842 of record VWYH01009266.1, read on the forward strand.
GATGATGTTGGATGTGAACGTAAACTCTCCCTTCAGAATTGCTTGAGGTATTCAGAAGTGGCTGGAGAGTCAACCCTTGCAAAATTTGCGATTTATGAAATCTAATATACGATATTTGAAGTGTTTGAAGATTGGGCACGTTTAGCAAAAACAATGAACCATTTCACAGAGCAGCTGAAATGTTTTAATTCAGCTCTGCAGTGTTTTCCAAGAAAGTCAATGCACTGCAGCATAAAAACCGGCCTGTAACACTCTTCCAGAGGGGGGATTACAGCTAGTAGTCTTTGTCTAGTTTTCATCTATTTACATTTTAAAGGGTGGTAGATAAGTTTTTTTAAAATCTGAATGTTTTTTCTCTGCTAGATTCATGGTTTCTTTGAATGTTTATATTTTGGTAGTAGGTGCAGGTTTCCCCTTGAGATGTGCTTGCTTGTTGGTTTAACCGATCTCCCCTCCACTAGCAGCAGCAGGCTGTCAGAACTAGATAGGAGCAGCTTTTTCTGGAACAAACCAGTTTGAAGAAGTTGCCAATTTTGCAGCACCACTATAGGCTTAATGAGAAACAAGAGGAAAGCATTAATTATTTTCAGAATTGATTCTGATGTTATTGCACATGGTATCATCGCTTGAATTAAGTTTTCTAAGTGTTTGTTTTTAACAGAAAAACATGACCTCTGTAAATATACCCAGCTCACCCTCAACCCCATGCATTTTAAAGGAAAACTCTGCAAATATCAATGGTGTCCATAAACACAGCAAGAAAACATTCTGTAGGTCACAATTAAAATGCCCTAATTTTCTGTTTAGTTAGGCTAAAAATCTTCCAGCTGGCACTGTCTTCAGTTTCTAACATACCTTCTATTAATGTGAACTAGCCTGTCCATTTTCTAAAAAAAATTAACTGTATGTGTGACTCGCTATTTAGTATTTTTTAATTCTGAAATCTGTATAATTAGAATTTCAAAGAAGGCTCCTATGAAAGTGAAGAAAATTGCCGTATGCAACCTTAATTGATTCTGTAATGACTATGTCATTTTAGGGAAAATTAGTTTTAGAGCTTCCAAGTTCTCTGTTTAATGAAGAGAGCTCTCTTTCACAAAACTGGTATTTCTGTGGCTGATCTGTATTGAAGAAAGGGGACCCTTAAGCCCTCCTTTTTAGTAAAACACTTTGCATCTACAAATAAAAGTAGCTTTTTGGATCTACAGATTATTATCCAGTGGCTTTATTAAGTTGTCCCTGAAACCGGTTCACTACAGTGAAAATGCTGAAACTGGGGCAAATCAGAGCAGTCTCCCTTGATGTCTCTGGATGCTTAGTAGTGTGGAACATCCTCCCGGGAAATTGAGAACTGAGTTGGAAATAATACAGTATGTGCCGTAAATCCATTCTGCTGAATGGCTTGAGGTGGCATTGCTGTGGATGCAGTGTGTGACTTGTGAAGAAGAGTAAGAATGTGCTGTGGTTTCCCCTGTGTTTCTGAAATACAGTCTTGCATTCCTTGAAGAGGTCTATGTGCGCATTGCGAGCCTGTAGCCAGTCAGAACTGTTACAGTGTAAACCAACTTTTCTGTCCCAGCACAACCTCATTTAATCCATGTCATGTTCCCTCATCCAGCTCATTGCATGGCAGCGAGAGAGAAATGAATGGGCAGGGGAGCCAGTGTTGTTAGTTTTGTTAGCAATGTGTGTGGCATCCAGGCCTGGTTCATGCAAAGTCTGAATCATAGGATCATTTTGGTTGGAAAAGACCCTCAAGATAGAGTCTAACCGCTAACCTAAGAGTCACCAAACCATGTCCCTAAGAACCTCATCTATGCAATGTAGGTTCTATGAATGAAGGTTCCATGGCTGCTTGATTTTTATATGAATGGGTCCTGCTGCTAAAAATGGGTGAAGGTCTTCCCCTCTACTCTTCCTGCTCAAGAGCCATGTAGTTTTGATCCAACTTATTATATAGCTGCATGGACAACTATCCTGGCACAAAGGAGCAGATGAAAATGTGGCATCTTATCACTTATCATCCTTGTGATAGCCATGATGGTGATTATGTGTCTTGGTTTCGTTTAAAACAAGACCAGTTCTCTTTTAGTGAATTTTCTTTTTAGCTAAGTTCTTGTAAGTAACTGCACTTTTCTGAATTTGGCTGCACATTTTTCAGACACTGTTCTCTCTGGGGTTGATAATGGTAGCAATGGTATGCAGAAGTGGCCCAGGTTTAGACTTATTGCTCTGGCAGCTGAGGTTACTGATAAATTTTGCATGTCCTGTAAGTGAGAGGGGTGTATTTGCAAAGAGGGGTGGACAGAACAGGTGACTAAAATTGACCAACTAAGTATTCCATACCATACACATCATGCACCCTGTGAAAGTGGGAGATCATGAGAGTCTTGCTCTCTTCGATCATGGCCGGCATCTAAAGGGGATCCTGCCAGTTCTGCTTGTGATCCTAGGCCTAGTTTCAGGCCCTGCATCCGTGAATCCAGTTCCAGTTTACTGTGGAGCCCAGCCCAGGACTTCCGAGAGCCTGCCCTGCAGCTGCTGGACCTGTGCTACCTCAGGAAATTCAAGATTGGTTTTGTGTATTTTGTATTATTTTCTCTATTTAGTGGTAGCATTAATAAAGCATTTTTAACTTTTCCAGCTTGTAAGTCTCTCTCCCTTTTCCCCTTATTACCTTTCATTAGTGGGGAGGGCAGGGGCTTAATAGAGAAGCATCTGCCACGGTTTATTTTTGCCCTGTGGTAGATGGTGACATTATGGAACTCCTCCCAAGTTAAGTAATGTTTTCACCTGCCCACTGGAGCACTCTGGAAATGCCTGCTCCATTAAAAAAAAACCAACAACTTTTTAGGATTATTTTGACAAAAATAAACCCTGACACTTGAGAACTTCATTTTTATGTGCAAGAACAAATGGCTAAATATGCTTTTGAAATCTTAATTCCTGCAGTGATTTCATGTTGGACACTAACAGTTACAAGCTGACACATTGGAAATACTTACCTACTCTCAAAGCTCAGTGGACTGCCTGCCTACATTTAGGTTCTCCCTCAGCAAGCATCAGTGCACAGAGACAGGAGGAGGAGGAGCAGTTTCAAGTCTTTCTTCCTTCTTCATAGACAATGGATTTCTTTGTTTTATACCTTGGAATGAAGATACTTGTGTAGTAATTGGTTATTAAAAGAGAGCAAACTATGCTATTCTTGTTAGAATTCTCAGGTTTGAAAATTTAAGCTCACGTAAAATGGGAATGTTCTCGGTGAAAGGCATTCTAATGCATGTTATCGTTTGCAGTGCTGCTCTTTTGAAGATTTAGTAAGTGCTAAGACTACAGAGGAACATTATCTGTTCCTAACAATACATGAGGGTTTTCTTGTGCTTTCTACTTCTCAGATTTTTTTTCTTTTTTCGTTTGTATCTGCTAAACCTTGCAGTGCTTCAGGCCCAAACACACTGAAATTTCCAATTATGTTTCAGATGGATCCTGTACATTTTTCTTGATTCTCTTCCCTCTGCATTTGTTCTGCTGTAATGTGCACTACAGGGCTGGAAGCAGTAGGTTGCATTTGATGTGAATAGTGGAATGATGATTAGAACCAGAAAACCAGTTTCTTGTTACCACTGGAGAAGATGAGGTTCTCTAGGAGTGAATATTCCAAATTGGAAGGAAGGATGGTAAATCAGCTGGTGATTGAATCTTGACAAAAGGTTGAGAGGGAAACATAGGATTTGAAACAAACAGGCAATTGGGCAAAGGTAAGTCCAGTCCAAAACGGAACAGCTGGCTGAAGGTCCCTGGTTAACTACTGTGGCTGCTCTGGTGTGCTGGAGTCACCACTGGATCCTCTTGGGTGTTTGTTTCATTTAAATGGCAGGATGTAGATGATGGTAGGTGATGATACTTCAACCAATTTTAGAAAAATATACGGTCACCCTAGCCTAATTCTCCATCGCCCCACGCTCTAAGGAGGAATAGGAAAGGTAGCTTGATACCAACTTGTTTCCTCTTCAAAGTAATACTAGATCTGTTTTTCTTAGATATTCCCTGTGTATCTGGAGTGTAGTGCAGTGCAATATCAGGCATTCTGAAAGGAAATTACATTAAAATACCAGGTGTTAACTCTTTATTTCTAGCAATTTGCTATCTTAGCAAGTCTTCTTTCAGAGAATCTTCAGGAAGGAAAATTCTTTTGTTCACTAAAAAATAATTTGGTTTTGGAAGCCTCCTAACTATACTGTTAAATTCACACATGAATACCTTGAAGCTCTTCAGAGTTGATTAGGTCAAGAAGTAGTTGAGCATCGGAACATTAATGTGGAATTAGAGGTCCTCCTTACCCCCAGTTTAATCAGGATAAACAGTATAACCTAATCATCCAGAAATGTGCTTAACCTCAGCAGCATTAGCCAAAATGATGCTAACCTGAACCTGATGCTCTTCCTGATGCTGCTCCATTACAATTGCTCTGATAGTGTTTATTTAAAGATACTGGGTTTTGTCTTTTGTGAAAATACTACGTTTGGGCTGACTTGGTAATGTACTTGAAGAGTTTGAAGATATTTGCTATACTTGTGGGTCAATAATGTTCTGTGCTGCAGCTTTCCAGTTTTTTCTCCTCTTTTGTCCTCATTCCTTTTAACAAAACTATGGGTATTTGGGAGAAAGGGGAAAATGAACAGCAAAATAGTTTAGGAACTTTTTTTTCCTTTAAACCAATGATATAGTTCTTGTCTTGATGACACAGTATACTTCTCCTGTAGTTTCATGAGAGGATGAATTATTTTCCTTGCCAATTTATATGAGGAAATCAACTAAATGGCTTTTAATATCTTGCTATTCAGAATCTGAATCTTCCTGAGCAGACTGTAGTGTAATAGCTGGGGTACCTAGCCATCAAAGCATTGAAGTAAATTGTGGCACAATTCAGGAAGCAGGTGTCTTGAAACAAGAGGAAGTGTTGGCAAGAAGACTAAGCATGGTTAGAAAGCTGCTGCACCATTGCTTCCAAACCATAACATGCTAAAGTTTGATTCATTGTAGCACTAGGAAAAGTGTCTTGCAGAGGGACTCGATGGTAGAAATGTTAATTAATTCAGAGGTTAATTTAGGAGTGACATTCTTTGTATGCTTAAGGAACAGTTTAAAATGTAGTTAAATGTTTATGAGGAAAAAGGGTGTACCAATGGATGTTAAAAGCAATTACATATGTGGAATATAATAAGAAAATAATGGGGCTATATTAACTTGCCTTTGTATTACATTCCTTATTTATGTATGTTATTGTAACTCTTTGAAATACAAGCAGAAACGTCTTTGGAAAGTATAATTGTTCTTTTGGTTCAAAAAAATTGGAGTTAATTGCTTGCTACAGCACCTGTTGGCTTCTTAGGAAAAAGCATATAAGCTTTTTGTTATGTTTGCTTCAGCCATCTGTCTTAATACTGTTTGTCAGGTATGACTTTAAGCCAACCTGACTCTTTATGCACTAGAAGTCAAACCCCTCATCAGGTCTGTTGGTAGGCTGCGGGGAGCAGTAACCCTCAGTGTGCGGTGTTGTGTGTTTTGTTACTACCACAGGACCTAGGAGGGGATGCTTGTCCATGGTCTTGAGTTAAGCCTTTGTTGTGTGGAATAAACTCTACAACTCAAGATGGGTTATAAAGCAGGTATGTTTATTCTCGCACCAGGGTGCAAGGGGATTGTTCCCAAAGCTTGCACACCAGTTCGTCTCAAAGGTAGTTAATTTATGTTAATACATCATACGTATTCATAATAGGGGTTGGATTAATACACAATTAGTTCTAGGAACAGGCATGATTATTATTATTATTATTTCTCAGAACTTCTTGCCATAGAACTCCTCTTGTTGCATGCGCACTGCCATCTGGTGGTTGCAGGTTGGGGTCTTTTGGATGAAGGCTCATAGTAGTCTTCGTTGTGCACATTTCACCTATGTTTTGGCATGCTAAGTTGGCTGAAGTCCAAACCGCAGACCTGGTTACAACTGGACTGCCCCCTTCTTGCTTGCTGGAGGCTCCTGTTATCCACCCTATCTCTGTTAGTTAGGCTGATCCCATTGTATACATTCTCAACTGTTATCGAGTTACACAATACATTACTGTCTACACAGTAAATTTCTACTAAACTGTACATCACCTTTGTACTGGAAAACTGGATGAGAAAAAAGGGTTTCAAGCCACGTCTGCGATTCCTTTATCAAATCACTGTACATACAAATAATATGATTTGAGGTAGTAGAAACAATCTATTAAAACTCTCAAGTCATTAATGTGCTGAAATTTAATATATGCTGTTTCCATTTTTATTGTTGACACTGAAAGACTCTAGCATGTATTTATCTGAGTTTTCTTCCTATCTTTTAAATAAAATTTCTCTTAAGCTACTGTAGTATATGCTGTCATCTTGTAAACTAGTTTGAGGACAATGACACCAATCTCATTAGTCTTCTGAGTCCTTTTTACTGGGGAAAAGGAGGAAGTGTAAGATCTCTATGGTTAGCAATATTCTAAACTGGATTAGACCTCCAAAGTGGTACATATACTGTAATTGGCATGAGGTTAATGTATTCTATGCATCTCTCTTAAGGTTGCAACATGAGAGAGCACTATCTTCTCCATGTAAAACCTGCAAAGTTACTGAAACAAAGAAATAAAGGCAAAGGCATTCTTTATTTTGTCAGTGCTGGGGAACAAGCACTGGTGAACACTGGGGATCATCCTCCATAAGTGCTTCAACAACTGGATGCTCTTGAGTTGCTTATATTCACACAATTATTGCATATTCATTACGATTTTTGGGGTTTTTTAACATATATCTATGTTAAGAAATAATTGATAAAGTTAGTTATAATTTATTAGTTTCTTACTTACATCTAGTAATTACTAGTCAAATATAAGCTAAGCACTCTGCTTCTAAACAGTGTGTCACTTAATCTTCTGTCTCCCTCTTGTCATGCAGAAGGATTTAAAACTTGAAAAATAAGCCCTTGTTTTGCAGGTGGTTAGAAAGCATTTATCATGTCAATTGGTTAATGATGAGTATGTCTTTTGTAACTTAATCATAGTATACATTAATTTAGCAGCTTCTCTTCATTACATACAAGCCAGCATCTCTTTTAGATTGGCTTCACTTCTCTTATGAACTAAGACAAAATTCTAGTTTAAAGCATTTAGCTTGGGAAAAACAACAAAACAAACACAAAAACCAAAACGCAAACAGAAAACAAACCAAACCAAACAAAATTGCAAAGTCGTAAAAAAAAAAACCACCCTAATTACCAGAACCATTACGTCTGTCTGTAAGACCAATGTGTGGTGGGGTTAACCTTGGCTGGCTGCCACATAGCCACCAAGTTCCTCTCTTTACCTGCCCCCCCTGCTCCGACAGGACAGATGAAGACAGGGAGATCACTTATCAATTACCATCATGAGCAAAACAGGATCATTACCAATTAAATAGATTTGGATGGTGGAAAACAAACACAAAAAGGAAAAAAACCTTCCCCCTCATACCCCTGTTTGACCTTAGCCCTTCATTCCCAACTCTGCCTCCTCTTCAAGCAGTGGAGTGGCCATGGGGAATAGGTGTTGTGGTAGTCACTTTGTAACAGCTCTGCTGCTCTGTCTTGCACCCACTTGCTCCCTACTCTCATGTGCAGTCCCTCCCACAGGATACAGTGCTGCAAGGCTTGCTCTAGTGTGGGGTGTTTCTGCAAGACCTGCTACAAAGTGGGTCCTCTCCATGGGGTACAGTCCTTCCGGAACAGGCTGCTCCAGTGTGAATCCCCGATAGGCCACGGTTCCTGACAGACAAGCTGCTCCTGCATGGGCACCTCTCCGTGGGATGCAGCTCCTGCCCGGAACGTGCTCTGGTGTGGGCTTTCCACAGACCGCAGCTTCTTTCAGGGCACATCCACCTACTGCAACGTGGGGTTCTCCAGGGGCTGCAGGTGGAGGTCTGCCCCACTGTGGACCTCTGTGGGCTGCAGGGGGACAGCCGACCTCACCATGATCCACACCATGGGTTGCTGGGGAGTCTGCTCTGGCACCTGGAGAACCTCCTCACTCTCCTTCTTCACTGACCTTGGGTCTGCAGAGGTGTTTCTTTCACGTTTTTCTTACTCTCTCCCAGCTGCTGTTGTACAGCATTTTTTACCCTTTCTTAAACACAGACACAGAGATGTCACCAGCGTTGCTGATGGGTTCAGCTTTAGCTAATGGTGGGTCCATCTTGGAGCTGTCTGGAATTGGCTCTGACATGGAGACAGGCCCTAGTGTATCCTCACAGAAGACACCCTTGTAACTCCCTTTCAACCCCTATTACCAAAACCTGGATGTGTAAACCCAATGCACCATGTTACAGACCAAATCTTACTCTTAAAAAAGGCTCTACACATGAAAAAAATTAAATGTTATGTGTCATCTTCAGAAACACACACTGAACAAAACAAGTAATTTTCGTGTTCCCGATATTTCTTCTTTATAACTTTCTGCAGCCTGACCCTTGTGGGTATGTGCTCTTAGGGTTGTGCTGATACCGTTTGAGCTGTAAGCAAATAACAGATCTGTGACAGCTGGCAACTGTACAATTTGTATTGGATGGATGGCTGAAAACTTTGCGTGGCCTATGTGTAGTTTTTTCTTTTTATATAAAATGCTGCGTTCTGTAACTAGTACTGCAAAGTGAGAATTTACTTGAAAATTTCCATTTCTAAATAGAATTTTAGTACTTAATTATGACAGGTAACCCTGATAACATTAGTAGAAATGCTAATGTTGGAACAGTGATATGTTCATCCATGAGCTTTGCTAAGTTAAATTGTGTGTCAGTGTTCCTTTTGTAACTTTGAATAGGTTGTTTTCATATTTATCTGTGTTTTTTACTCAATTCCAAAATAGTCATAGTTTTTCCTCTCCTGTCTCTGTTTTCCCATAGGAAGTTCTGAATTCTGGGTTCATTGAAAACCATATTTGTCCTTCCTGGTAACTTAGTGTCTCTCTTAGCTATGTGGGCTCTTGTGCACTGCCAGCTCCACTCCATGTTCTGCAGGACTGTGTGGTGATGATACGCTGTGCTCCACTCCACAATTTTTTTTACTGATAAGAAACATGGGTAGAAATTCCAATGCTGGTGTGCAGCGTATCTGCATGAGCGTGTCTCTTTGAGGTTGCTAGGTTGAAGTTCTGAAATGAACCTTGGTCAGTTCATTAGGTACTGTTATTTGCCATGACCCTTTTCTTTCAAATGCAGCACACGTGAAAAAAAAATGCACAGAACACTATACTTGCACCTTTAATTTCTCACTTGGAGAGTGGGGAGGAAAAGACTGACACTTGGTTTATATTGTTTAGTACGTTACTGAAAGAGCCTTGGGTACATTAAGAAAAACAGATAAAGATCTGAAAGAAATGCTGCTTGCCTAATTTATGTTTTACATTTTATACCAAAAAGTCCTGGGTTGCCAGCTGTGTAACCTGGCTGTAACAGTTACACTGAAATCCTGGTACTAGGGGTTTTTACTTAAATCCATGGTCCTGAGGTTGACTGAACCTGGTTTAAAACTGATTTGTATAGCTGTCATCTATCAAAAGCAGATTTACCCACATACAGTTGCAGAAGAAAACCTTGACTTAAGGCTAGACAGCAAAATAATTCTCGAAAACATTTCAAGAGGATTTTTTGAGAGGTTTGGGCAGTTTTCCTTTTTTCCTTCTCCCCTCTCAATCTAGAATTTCTAAGTGATGTCTTGAACAGGTAGTTGGCAGTATTTTGTTGGTGAAAATGTAAATGAAACATTTGGGTTACTTTAAGAGGTTCCCTAACATCCTGCCATATTTTCAATTCTTGATCATTTACAAACTCAGCTTAACAAAACTGATCTGTTTCAAAGATAGTACTTAGATTCAGTACTTAGAGTTCTATTAACTACCTGACATACCAGAATGAGATTTCCTAATTACCCTTTATGATGACAGTATAAAAATGTTAGAAAAGTTCTAACCAAAATATAGACTTTGTGTATAAAAGGAAGCTGCACAAATGTGTATTGAAAAGCATACTGGCAAAATGGCAATTATAATAAAACAAGGCTTAACATCATAGCCTTTCAGATGATGGTGAAATGCCTTGCATGCAAGTGGAAAACTGCTGGGCGAATTTCCAGAATGGAGCGCTAATTTAGTAGAACTGGTGGACTTTTTTTGGAGAACTGCTTTACAGTGGGTTGGCCAGTTGAATCTCTAGCGTGTATTGGAACATTGTGAAGAAGTTACTTAAATCTTGTACGAAGCACTTACAGTAAGGAATTAGATTCTTCTGCAGAAAGTGAAACATACAATAGTTTCTGTGTTTCATTGTAAAAGTGAAACAGGCACAAAATTAATCTCATGCTGCTTTAGTGAAATATGCAAGTGCTGAATTATATACTGGTGTTAAATTAACTAGATTAAATGGTGCCTCTGATCTTTAAGGCCCTAAAATCATGCCTCCTCAAATAGCAGCTGTAGGTCTGGACTTGATCTCAGTGTGAACTCACATGACTATTCTACTGTAGGCATCTCATAATTTCCATATCCTACGTGATTATTTCAACTTAAGTTAGTTTCAAATCTTTTTTTCCGGTGGTAATGACTCTGATAATTTTCTTAAAGGAAGATGTTAATGCCTGGCACTTTAGAGATGTTTTTCCTGGATGATAAACAAGCCTCAATGCTATTAAGACATTCTGTTTTCTGCACCTGGGAAAGGTGTCTGCTTTAATATATTTATATAGATCTTCTCTATTTCAGTCTAGGCTGCTCACTTGTTGAACCCTAGCTCTTGAACTTGGCTTTGTACTTTTTATTCTGTCAAGAAAACTATTAATTGTTTAACCCTTTGAGTTACTGGTTCTCAGCTCTTTCTTCAACCAGGAGTCTGTTACTGTCTTAGAATTGTTCCCCAATGTCTCTTGCAGAGGAGAGGACCTTGCTTATTTATTTCTATGTCTTGCTTGCTTGCTTTCCATTGCTTAGTGTGAAGGTAGTCTCTATACAAGTTGCCTCATTAATTTTGAATTAATTACGCTTCAGTTTCTCATATTACATAGCTGGAAGTCAGTCGTGTCACACTGCTGGTGTGTATGCTTGTGTGTATGTAGTACTGCTCAATGTCACTAATTAATACTCCACACTAATAAAGGTTTACTTTAATCCATTCTATAATAACAAATTGTCATTCAAAATACATGCTCTTTAGATAAAATGAATTAATTTTCTGTAAGATTAAGGCAAACTCTTTATAGAATTGAAACAAAAAGGTGCTTGACCTTGGTTGAAAGAGTATGTCATCAGGGAATAACAGGTAAATGTTACTTCAGTGATTAATGAGAATCAGCTTCTTTTTACTCACACCTTACTGACAGGAAAATATTGAAACATCGTTTCAAAGTATTTATCCTTACAAGCTGTCTATGAAGTTGTTTGATATATCTTAAGTTGTGCAAGCATAATCAGATCTATTTTTTTTTTTCCCCCTCCAGTCGGTGTTATCCGCTGTCCGATTTGTGGTCAGGAATATGCAGAGAGACACATCATAGATAACTTTTTTGTGAAGGATACCACAGAGGTTCCCAGTAGCACAGTAGAGAAATCGAATCAGGTAAGTGCATTAACATGTAATCAAGTTAACACCTTTTGGATGTGTGTGCATATCCTTGGCTTCTTGCTGTGTGGCCTTTTTGCTGTTCATGTGCAGAAAAAGACTTGGGTATTTAGTCATCACATGAGGGGTAGCTACTCTAAAAAATCAGTCAAAAGCGATGAAAACTCATGTGAAGAAGGTGATTATCTTATTCTAAACTATTTTTAATTGTTGATACAAAATTGCGTTGTGATAGCAAAAGAGCAAAGGAAGGAATAGGCATTAGAATGGGAATTTCTAGACTTTGGGCAGAGCACTCAAAGCACTCTTTGGAGCAGAGACCTGAACAACACTACATCAAGAGATCTCAATGTAAAACAGAATCCTCTAGTTAAATCGACTTTATTTCTCTTATCAGCACTGACGAAACGTGATACTTAAGTAGCTCTAGTGCAGTTACCAAACAAGAGGCTAAAACTTCTAACTTGGGAAGGCAGATGTTGTAGGGGTTTCTAGTTTGTTTTTCTGTAGTCTGCCTCTTCTTCCTTTTGCAATCAAACAATAGCCATCTCATAAAACCCAAACCTGCTTGTTGGGAAGGATAGTAATACTTTTTCCTCATAATGTTTTTTCAGGAGGGAAGTATTAGTGTGGAGGCGGTAACAAATGAATAACCACATCTGTGTAGGACTACAGTTTCACAATCTCTGGTATCAAAATATTGCATGTCTTCATTCTTACCTAGTAAGAGAGTATCTCAAGTGTCTCTTTACTCATAAACATTTTATTAAACTCCAGGAACTTCTTGTAAATAATTCAGCCTCTTTATATGTGGCTGCATTCTTCATAATAACAGTACAAAGAGGTTACTATGTCACTGTGGCTTGTGTTTTAACTCATCCCCTAACATTTGCATGGTGCTCTCCTTTTGTTTTGAAAATGCCTCTTTTGCTTTCCTGTTTTAGGGACCTGTATCATTGGCTCTTGATCTATTTGTTTCAGGGGCAGATTCTTAGGCATCCTTTATTGTGTAGCCTGCTTGTTTCAAAGCTTACCTGAAATTTGTGCTTATGTATATGAATGGGGTAAGTCTCTCAAGAACAGGTGAAAGTACCCAGTCAGGTTTGAGATACCAGCTCATGGACTATTAAAGGCATAAACGTTGTCATCATCTCTGAGGAAGAATGATTAACTTATGTCCCGAAAACCATTAAGCTGTGTTCAGCTTATAGGGAATTTTGCAACTGGATTTCTGAGAAGTGATAGATTTTACCAGAAATTGAAACTTAGTTCGGAGTCTCTAGAGGTATGAGCAGTGTTCTCTTAATGCAGGGACAGTTTGCAGTTCGCGTTTTTGCTGTTTGTGTGCAGGGTGGGGTTTGGGTTGTTTGTTTGGTTTCCCTGCCCAGGGTGTTACAAGGAAACATTTGAGTTTTGGAGATTGTTGTGAGATTTACACCAAGTCTTTCAATATTCTACCAGTAAGACTGAGGAAATTAGTAGTCCGTGTTGCATTACAAATTTGATAATAATGGTTTTAGTGACTTTAAAATTAGGAAGAGTAGGAAGACAACAAATAACTTTGTTATGCAGAAGCAGTTCTGAATATTTTTTTGGGAGGCCTATACCATAACCTCTGCTTGGTTATATAACAAGTCCTCTAAGCCCTTGCTCTGGTGAGTGGTGACAGAAGCAGAGTTATTTTTCCTGGGTTTAGTGACAGTGGTTTTTGGTTGTTGTTGTTTTGGTGTTGGTTTTTGGTAGGTTTTTTTTGGTCTCCTCCTCTCCTTCTCTCCATGTAGGGAACTGAAAAATTTGAGACTTGGATAAGGAATCGAAAATTCAAGAAAGGTTCTTTATATTTTTGAAGTTGAACATAATTCTGTAAAATTTGGTGTACTTTCATGGGTCATGGAGTATCAAAAGCTGGAGTATCCACCAAACTCAGTGATGTCAGGGGGCTTCCTTGGAATTGAGGGAGATACCCTTTTTGTTTGTCTTCCAATCCTGATCTGCTGGAGAGAGATACAGAGAACTTCCACATATTTCAGCAGCTGGTTTAGAATCATCCATTTTTGAGTGGTGTGAGCTGATTTTGGGGAGGTTCTTCAAAGCACTTGTGTTTCCTTCGGTTCCCTCTCAGACTAGCTCTTCCATTCCATGTTTGTTTCTTTCTCTTCCTAACAAAAACCAGCAGCCTTGCAGTTCAGAGAGCATCTGTTCTTCAGCCATGTTCCCAGCTGGACTCAGCATACTTTCTGCAGCACTTGAAGGCAAACCAGCAGACTTTGCTAAGCCATCAGAGTGGTACTTTCATGTGCTTTTCTGCTGACTTTTTTTTTAAGTGGTGCTAGAGGTTTTGTTAAATGCCTGCTAAGTGAGCTTGTACCTTACCTCTTGGAAATTAATGATGAGCAGTTCTGTTTTGTTTGAACAGATTTATTTTGGTATGATAAAGAAGCATTTGTGTGTGTGTAATGAGTCCTTTGTACTTTGACATGGCCAAAGTTTCGGACAGAATTTGGATGATCTCCGACCCAACATTTCCTGCAAGTCTCAGTCTCTTTTTCTTTTTCCAAAAGTTGTTACTGGAACAAATGCTGGATTTGAATAATACTAAGGCAGACCAGTGAGGGAAATTTAGGAATGTAACAGAACAGAATTATTTAATCCTTGTGCAAAGCCATGGAAGTAAAAAAACTGATGCAGAAGAGAATATCATAGTGATAACATTGGTGTTGCTGCAGCATAGTGAATCTGTAGTGCATTTTAGTCTAGGTCCTAATTCTCGTAGCTTCTGTGTCCAAAAGAGAACACATGTAAAAGTACTGCTTGATAGTGAGAACACCTTCTGTATCTTTAGCAGTTACTGGCCTGATAATTCTAAATGTTCTAGTAGGAATGAAGAACAGTTGGACTTTGTGAGATACTGGCAATGTAGTAACAAAACAAGTTATTAGTTTATATATGTAATTAGATCTGGATACTAAGACAGCAAGCCTGATCGCCGTGATAGAGTGACTAATGAGAACAATTTAGAACAAAAGGTTTCTCTAGTTTTTGTGATGCCAGAGTAGCCGCCATGTGTTCTTCCAAAGAACTACTATCCTGAATAGCTTATCAAAGCTGTAGCCATGGCCAAAACGTCTTTGAAAGCCACTGATTTAGGGCAGTGGGTAACAGAGTCAAGAGTCGTCACTGTGGCTTTGTTGTGCTTCAAAGAGGCAGTTGTTGATGGGATGTTGGGGAAAGGGGGACGTGTTGAGCAGGGTTTGTGCGTTTTGAGATATCAGCACGTGGTTCGTATTTAGAGTTAAATATAGGCAAGAATGTCCTGAAAGACAGGTGCTGTCTTTGATGGTTTGGTATGTGCCAAGAGATAGTTATATAGCTATTAGAACTGATGGGTTTTGGATCCTATAGGGTAAAACGTTTCATCTAATTTACACTGGTGAAGTTTGGAAACCTTTGTTTACTTGTTTAATCTCTTTAATGCTCAAAGCATATTTAATTGGAAGAGTGGTTAGTTACTACAGTAGCTGAGAAGACAGCTCTGTTACCTCAACTCTTGCAAGTAAATCTGTTTTTAAGTAAATATGCAGTCTTTTACAACAGAAAAAAGTAGTACTTACCTGCAACATGCTGAGTAATTTCTACTTTCATTACATTTGGATGAAGGCTGAATGAACACTTCCTGGGGTTATAAATACTAAAAATAGAAACTGAATTAAATACGATTACAAGGAAAACTCAATTAAAAATAAATATCTGTCTAACCAGAGTAAAGGCTTACAGGTTAACTAAGGAGGGTTTTCTTTGAAATTATGAAGCACTGCTTGTATGAGTCACAGAAATAAGAGTGAAGTAAGTTTTAGGTTTTGTAAAAGTGTAGCAAACATTTGCAGTAATTGTACTTCCATGTACTTTAACTATATGACTTATTATAATAACTAGGAGTTCTAGCGAAATCCAAGCTATACCCAAATATGCATGTTTCAAGTAAGAAGTGAGTAGAAGTGAATCTAGTTTCTACGTAGAGGGCATAGCTGTTTTGACAGCATGAGTTATGCTGTCTATGACAAATTTTAGAAATTTGTCTGTCTTCCATTTGGTGGCTTTTAAGAGTATAAAATGGGAATAAATATTTTTGGGGACTACAAAGGAGAGTTTCAGTTCACTTGACAGCATGTGATTATTGGTTATTGAATCACAATCTTAGTCTCATTCCAACTATAGCAGGTCAAAACAGTAAAAAAAAAATTAAAAAAAAAAACAAACATAAAAAATGATGAAGCACCACTCTAAAGCATATTGAAAAAATAGACGAAGATATTGGATTCTAGGAGGAATTAATAACTTCAGAAATCCTTTGAACTTACTTAAATGCCCTGGCATGTAGCAAGTTTATCTGCCTAAGTTTGCTAAAGGTGACCTGGAAAGGCTATTGCGGTTGTTAGGGATTTTTCCTTGGCATTTCTTTATTTATTTTCCACTTGAGTTCCTACCTTTTTGTTGTTGTTGTCTTTATTTTGTCTCTTTGACTTAAAGAATACCTGAAAGACTTGTTGTTGCTGTTTATTTCCTTTGCTTATTTTGTTTTCACTGTTGGATTTTTTTACACCAGAAAAACAAATACCCAGTGTCTTATTCTTCACTCTAACTTGCGAAAACACCTCTGGGTATCTGGGGGCATAGCACAATTGTACCTCTCTGGCAACAAGACTGATTGTAAAACTTGTTTCTTGACCTACAGTAGTTCACTGCCCAGTCAGCAGCGCTGACGTAACTAATCCTTGGGCTACAATGATGTAACTAATCTGGTTTTACACCACAATCTTGTAGAGGGTTGCATTGGGACACCTGAGGAGGGGACAACTGGCAAGGAAAGAAGGGAGGGAGTTTCTGCCAGGGAAAATGCAATGTTGAAGTAATGCCTCAGTGATACTTGCTTGTTCTAAATTTTTTTCAAGAAGCTGTGTTGAGACCCTAAGAATACTTTTTTTTTTTTTTTTTTCCAAAATGTCATTGAAATTAAGGGTTAAGAGCAAGTACAAATTTTCAATTTCCTGATTGCACTTGCCTTCCTTTGATTGCTTGGCTTTTCTATGATGTCCTGGCTCTTTGATATTTCTCCCTAGTCAACTAGTCTAGATAGGACTAGAATTTTTATTGTTAAGAGGGGAAAGGAAAAAGCAAGCAGAAGATTAAAAATCTTCTTTTTTTTTTTTTCTTCAAAAATAAAACTTTCAGGCCTCCTTTTTTGTAAAGAAACAGAAAAAAGGGCACAAGCCCATTTTTTTTCCTCCTTTGCAGGTCACCTTTAGGGATAAGGAACTGCTTCAAACTCCAAGTGACAACAAGAGGGGTCAACAACCCTTATGTTGTAACTTCATTTCTCAGAAGATATTTTCTTTCAGAGGCAACATGATCCAGAAGAATAAGCACAGCACTGGGAATCTGTAACTCCTCTGTTTAAATTCCAGTTCTGTCAGTACCTTGCTATGTGGCCTAAGGCAAGTTTTGTGCTAATTTTCCCCTTTTTCTTGAAGGGGAAACTGGGACCTAGTTCTACATATATATTATCTCTCTGCCTAGGATATAAATATTTGCTTCCTCTTTAACTTTGTCTAAAATTATCTTCTATGCATGCAGAAGTTGGAATTTTTTTAAATCAAATTGAAAACTAAACATTTTTTTTCCCCTGTTGCTCCTGCTAACAGAATTCTGTCACTGTGGCCTGTAGGGTATAGCAGTCTTCAGACATCTTGAGGCTTTGGTTTGCAGCAGCACTAGACATTGATAGAAATGGATGGTAGTCACCTAAACAAGTTCTACATAAGCATATTTGCTATTTTTACTACCAAAAAACTCTTGAAGGTATGACTACAGAGGCATTGTAAAAGAGGAGTTAAAAGTGAAATAATGTTATAGACATCTGAAGTGGTGTTGCCCATCATTCATACTTTTCAACCTGTTCAAATTTTGGTCTGCTGTCAGGTTTGTTTTCCTTATTTTTTTTTTTCTTGATCTCTTGGGTATAGCCCGAAGAGCCCCAGGATTTGACAGGCCACAGTTTGAAAATTATTAGGCATTGGTTGCAAATCTGTTCTAGGGTAGCTTTACTGAGAAGCTTAACTGGAATGCCATCTTTAAGTGGTGATGCAGAGGTTCTTGAGAAGAACCTTGCTGTTCAATACTGTGTGTAATTCCTCGTTGTGGTTTAACCCCAGCCAACAACTAAGCACCACACAGCCACTCACTCATTCCCCCCTCCTCAGGAGGGCTTCTCAGACTTTCTCCTTGCTTTAGCATGGTGTCCCTCCTGTGGAAGACAGTTCTCCATGAACTTCTCCAAGATGAGTCCTTCCCATGGGCTGAAGTTCTTCATGACCATGGGGTCATAGCCTCCTTCAGGGACATCCAGCTGCTCTGGCATGGGGCCCTCCTTGGGCTGCAGGTGGAGATCTGCTCCACTGTGGACCTCTGTGGGCTGCAGGGGACAGCCGGCCTCACCATGGTCTCCACAGGAACCTGCTCTGGCATGTGGAGAACCTCCTCACTCACCCTCCTCCTTCACCAACCTTAGTGTCTGCAGAGTTGTTTCGACTCGAGTTCACACTGGGCTTCCAACTTGTCTGGTACAGCAGCAATGCCCTGGCCAGCTGCCAGCCCAGGCACCCGTTGCTGTTATCACAATGTTCCCAGGCAGAACAGAGTCAGATGATAAGCAGCACAGAAAGCAGCCACTAATGAGCACAAGACTCTTAATTTACAGTAAGGCAGACAAGGCCAATGGCAAGCACAGGAGCCTGTAAATTAATAGCTGAACAGCAATTATAGCTATAAATTCAATCTAGCACATTCCAATCGAAACTGTCATTATCTTGAAGCCTTTGAGGCCCATGTTGGTCACCAAAAAGGACCGTTGCTTTCTTTAATGCCAGCTGGCAACTAAGCCCCACACAGCCGCTTGGTGCTGGGATAGGGGAGAGACTTAGAAAGGGAGAAGTGAGAAAACTTGTGGGTTGAGATAAAGACAATTTAATAGTTAAAGCAAAAGCCTCTCACACAGGCAAAACAACAGAAGAGATTCGTTCACCACTTCCCATGGCGGGCAGGTGTTGAGCCATCTCCAGGAAAGCTGGGCTCCATGACGTGTAATGGTGACTTGGGAAGACAAACACCATCACTCCAAATGTCCCTCCTTTCCTTCTTCTCCCAAAATATATACTGACTGTCATACAGTAAGGAATACCCCTTTGGTCAGTTTGGGTCAGCTGTCCTGGTTGTACCCCATTCCAGCTTCTTATACACTTGGCACAAAACTGGTGAGTCCTTGACTTGGTGTTGTACGTTGCTTAGCAACAACTATCACATCAGTGTGTTAATCAACATTCTTTTTATACTAAATCCAAAGCACAGCACTATAGCTGCTACTAGGAAGAAACTTGGCTCTATCCCAGCTGAAACTAGGGTGTTCCTGAAACTTTAAGCAGGAGAACAGAAACTAAAATTAAAGCTTCTGTGTGAACTGAAAGAGGCTTCTAAAATCAGAGCAGTGCTGATCGTGTTCTGTATTTAATAAATATTTCACAAGACCATATTACATATAGTAAACATTATATGATTTCTAAGCGTGCAGTGTCAGGCAGAAAGTAATGGTTTAACTTTTATCATGTCAGGTAAAGGTTTTAGAATAACACTGACAAAATGACCACTTTCTTTAAAAAGTCACATTCGGTTCCTTTTTTGCAGTTATTTAGTGTTCTGTACATCAGGCAGTTTTCTGTTCGCTTTTCACAGTTCTTGGAAAACTGTAAAAGTGCACTGATGATATATGAACAGTATCTTGTATGTATATTCTGTATTTATTTTAACAGCTACTACCTTTTCTTCCTCAGGTCTGCACAAGCTGTGAAGACAATGCAGAAGCTCATGGGTTTTGTGTGGAATGTGTAGAATGGTTGTGCAAGACCTGCATCAGAGCTCACCAGAGGGTTAAATTCACAAAAGATCACACAGTAAGACAGAAAGAGGAGGTATCTCCAGGTAAGACACTTGATTCATAATTTCACAAAGAATCAATGTCTGCATTGGAAAACTGTGTTAGACACTTTTTTTTACGTATCCATATCAAAAATGTAATTCTTTAATCCTGGTAAATGTAAAAGAACAGATTCATTATGATATAACGCTTTGGTGCATATCGATTAGTAGAACCTTGTTATTTTTCTGGTTGGTGAGGGGTATGTTATAATAATTTCCTGCCTCCCAGTCACTTCTTTCAATTTATTTGCTGAAGGCTGCAACCATTTGAACCAATTCTGGTGTTTCTTTGACTGCTCTCCATTTAAGTGGATCTCTTAAATGATCCAGCTAACAAAAGAGAATCTTTTTTTGAGCATTAGATGCATTAGAATGTAGCTACTGAAGAGGAAGACTTTGTCATGGCTGGGTATGTGACAGCCATTTTTCTGTCAGATATGCTGCATAATGGTAAGAAATCCTACAGACGAGTATTTTATATGATTTTTATGCAAAGTGTTCTAAACCAATAAATGCACATAGATTTTATCTTTCACCTGGAATGACTGCAAATTATTGTATAGACTTTAGAGATCATCTGCAGAAAATACTTTTTTATGCATTTGGCTCCTCTAGTTTTTCTAGAGTTTCATGATTTATCTTGTAAATATATATATTATTTTAATAAATGGTTATATATTATAATATGTGCATTATAATATATATTTATTTTCATTCCACCACATCAAGTCCTGCAAATTTTATATATAATGTGTGCTTTCACTTCTGTAATATTTGTTGCTCAAAGGCTGGTTTCCAGTGTGGTACTTGGGAGATTACACTATATTTTCTCTCCCACTTTCAGATGTGATTAATCAAAAGTGAGTACTGAGTGTACTTTCAGGAGAGGACAGAAGTAGTAGGTAAAAGTGTCTGACTGTTAATGCTGGATATGACTTGGTAGTAGGAATGCTTTCTCTGCCTTCAGACCTCCTCCCAGTCTGCTGGTCATGTTCACAGAATTTTGACTGAAGGATACAGATCTGAAAATAATGTCTTCCAGGTGTTATGAAAATAAGTAGATGAATGGGTATGGAAAAGAAACCTTACTGACCTGAAGTGAAGGATGGGCTGCAGTGTGAAGCCAGTTTTCATTACAGGCCATGTAATCCTCATGAACTCAGTGTCCAACCTAATTCATCAGGAATTAGGCTTTGTCAGTTAAATTGTTTAAAGAACAGATTTCATTTTTGCCATCTGGTGGTGATTCCTGTGCTCTTTGGTATTGCTCACTAGACTCTGAAGTGAGACCTCTTGCCCATTTAGAATGTGGACCTGAAGGGATGTTAGTAACTTCTGGTTATTATATTCTCTGTGTTTTACACTTCTGAATGCCTGTGTCTTGGTATCCTCAAACCCCCTTTACCCATTTGACTAAGAAAGAAGTCAGAGCAGTGAATTAAGTCAGCAATCTCCTCATTTCCGTTTAAGAAAGGAACTTGCTGGTTGTCCAGTGTCTTTTGTGACTGCAACAGTACTGGCTACTCCTTTTGTAAATAGTTTTGTGGGGCCATAATAAGTTACAGTAAAATAGGTTCTAGACATTTTTCATGAGAGAGTGTTAGCTACACACTTGATCAAGAGTGAGACATTACAGTTTGAGCTTACAGCTCTTATATTCTTAGGTTTATATTTTAGGTTTTTACATTCTTAGGTTAGGTGGACTGATACACACTTGTAGCATCTAGGTGAGGAATATGGTAAGGAGAAACAGTAGAATGCAAATCTTTAATTAAATTTCAGGAGACTGAACTGACATCTTCTTTTATTCGACAGAGGCAGTTGGTGTGACCAGTCAGCGACCTGTGTTTTGCCCGTACCACAAAAAGGAGCAGCTGAAGTTGTATTGTGAAACCTGTGACAAGCTGACCTGCCGAGACTGTCAGTTACTAGAACACAAAGAGCACAGGTATCAAAATAAACTACATATTTTATGCAGCTCACTTATAGGAAGATAGCTGGAAGTTGATTGTAGCCCTAGCTGTGTGGAAAACAGTCAGGTGAAAAAAATGGAAGATAAAACTTTCTGCTAAGAAATGAAAATCGCAAAAACCCAGAGATTGTATCCAAAAAAGTGTGGCTGGTGAGTGTGTGACAGTTTAGAGTAAAACCTAGTTCTTCCAGTCTTTAACCTGGTGACTTAAGTGCAAGACCTTTCTTTACTGTCAAGTTGTTTGGATGGAATTTGTTGCTCTGCAGCTCCTCAGAGAGTCCTTAGAAAGCACAGGGGCTGTGTTATGCAACTTTACACTCATGTGTCATTTCTCCATTTGCCCTTCAACAAGATGATTATATAACGGAGCGTAACCAGACAATTTCGGAGCGGAGCAAATGAGCATTTTTTTTCTGTGAAGAGCCCTTTAAAAGGAAGTGTAAACCCAGGGTTTGGTTATACTGGGTTTTGAGAACACTATTTATGACACTCAGATCTTTGGGTTCCTGTTCTTTGACCATCTTTTAACTGGCCATCAAAGCTGCAAAGCGGGATTACATACAACTTCTGAGTACAAGACAATAATCTTGCTGGCTATCATGAAGTGATGGTCTGGGACAGATCTACTCTTAGGTTAAATATTAATATGCTCACTATAACCAATGCAAGCACTCAAAGAACTTGCTTGCCTGACCAGGTAAACATCAATAGGTGAAGAAATGTTGGCCACTGTTGCTCCTCGGAATAGGCTAAACCTTGCTCTTGCAGAGTTGCAGTCTTCCTCTTCAGTTCTCCTTTTCTTAGGATTTATATCCCTTTCAGAATGTGCCACCACCTTTTTTCCTCAAACTGTTGATGATTTCAGTTCCTTGATTTAAAATGTTGATGACTTCTACTGAGTCAGCAATCTCTCTTCTTTCTTCTGTTTCTATATGCTTACCTTGTGTGATGCAATACCCTACATGCACTTTGACTTACAAAGTGGTGACTACAGCATAATATTAATTTATCTTTTGCCAAAATTGGCCTATGGTCATGCAGCATCCCTTAATATTTACGAAAATCATAATTCTCAAAACAAAATAAAAATTACAGGAAATAGACTATAAATTCGAATATACTATAAATTAAAAATATCAGCATTTGCTGACATATATTTCCATGAGGACAGTTCAATTCTGAACTTGAGCAACATGTTTCTTCAACTAAAGAAGTATTTTGTAAGACACTGTTTTCTAGCAAGTGTTTCACATCTTTTGCATGTGTAAATACTCACTGTTATTTACTACAGGTACCAGTTTATAGAAGAAGCTTTTCAAAACCAGAAAGTGATCATTGAGATGCTAATCACCAAATTGATGGAGAAGACTAAGTACATAAAATATACAGGGAAGCAGATCCAAAACAGGTGTGTATCAGATTTTGAGGTCAAAACTGACACAGAGGGCAAACTTTATATATGTATATGCATTTTGTACCTCTCTCTTTTTATCCTTCCAGAAACAGAAATACTAAGATCATCAGTTTGTCGTAGTGACTGTTGCCTCTTTAATGTGCTTGGTTGTGTCAGATAACTCTTCTGCTCAGCCTGTTGACTTAATGGGCAGCAATAGCTGGGGTGCAACAAAGCAACTTAAGCAATAATGACTGCAGAAGGCAGTCTCATGTTCTTCTCCACTGTGGGCACACTTATTTTCATAGTGTAGATCCCTCTTAGGAAGCGAAAGGTTATGACTCATGTTTTCATAATGCTTGTGACACATATTTTAAGAGTTATGTAATGCTTTCATGCTTGGGGCTTTCTTCACTCCGTACTATCAACGTAAGAGAGAAATTAATCTGTAGAATGTGTGCTGCAGTGGGCCTTTGTAACTGCTCCTTCAGCAGAGTTCAAAGGCAACAAGTGCCCAGGAAGATTCAAGACAGTACAGGATGCTGGGTGCAACTTGAACTCTTCTCTCTTTGCCTGTCTTTGAGAGTGGTGAAGATGTAGCAGCAGTGGTTTTCACAATATAAGATTATGCTTTGCTGTTACAAGTGTGAGTATTATTGTTGAAATAGCTAAATTAGAAAACCTTTTTTTGTGTGTTTCTGGGGTGCCATTCGACCTTTAGATGGAAATCAGACTTAAACAGTTTTGATTGCCATGGACCATTCCAGAAACGTGCTGGACAATTAAAAATTTCAATTACAGTGAGCATTTCATTTTTATCAATGACAGATGTCAATGATTTTACAGGCTCCTGGCATTAAAATTTGCCACCAGTTAATTAATTTTATCGTAGGTTGCTGGTACTTGCTCTTTCTATTTCTCCCAGTAATTTTCCTGACTATAAGTATCTGATGGTATGTGTGTTAATTGATTCATATGACCAAGAAATATTGTAGTCTCAGCAACAGATGAGAGGTTTTTAGGGTTTTTTTAAATACTGTTTGGAAGGTGATATTTGAGCTAATGAATGTTATTTTCTATACTCTGTATTTACAGAATTCTTGAAGTGAATCAGAATCAAAAGCAGGTGGAACAGGATATTAAAGTTGCCATATTTACACTGATGGTAGAAATAAATAAAAAGGGAAAAGCTCTGCTGCATCAGTTGGAGGTAATTTCATTTCTATTGTAAGAAACGAAAATGTCATTTTTAGTATTTTAAAATCTGGTTTTAGTGTTAGCCACCTGTGCATATCCTATCACATTTCCCAAGTGGATAGATGTCCCACACAAGCCATTAGAGCAAGTGGGGTTTTGGTAGGGAAGGGGAGGAGGGTTTGGTTTTTGGGGGTGTTGCGATTTAACCCCAGCTGACAACTAAGGACCACGCAGCCGCTCATCACTCCCTTGTGGCGGGATGGGGGAAAGAATCAGAGGAGTAAAAGTGAGAAAACCCATGATCTGCGATAAAGACAGTTTAAATAGGTAAAGCAAAAGCTGTACATGCCAGCGAAGAAAGATGAGGAATTCATTCACCGCTTCCCGTTGTCAGGCAGATGTTCAGCCATCCCTAGGAAAGCAGGGCTCTGTCACACGTAATGGTTACACCCTCACTCCAAACTTACCCCACTTCCTTCTTCTTCCCCCAGTTTATATACTGAGCATCATGGTGTGGAGTATCCCTGTGGTCAGTTTGGGTCAGCTATCCTGGCTGTGCCCCCTCCCAGTTTCTCATGCACCTGGCACGGCGTGAGAAGCTAAAAAGGCCTTGGCTGCTTAGCCAGAACTAAAAAAATCAGTGTATTATCAACCACCTCCTCATTCTAAAGCCAAAACACAGCACCACGCCAGCTGCTAGGAAGAAAATTAACCAGGACAGGGCGGGTTGTTGTTGTTTTGTTCGTAATTATTATCTGTGCTCCCTACTTGTTGAATCAGAGCTGTCTCTGAGCCCAGTTTCTTTCCCCATGCTTTTGCAAGTCATAATTCTAAGAGTCATGCATGAAAAGTATTTCCATCAGAATTTTTCATTTATTCAGCAATCCAATAGCAAATCAAAATAGAGAATTGTCAAGAATGGGTATCTGGAAAAGTATTACTTCCAATTGTCTTTTAAAAACTGTATGTGTATAGAGAGGCGCATGTGTGTGTATATATATGAAAATGAATCATAAGACATAGTGGGAATCTGCACAGAAGGTCTGAATAGCTTGAATAAACGTATTCTGACTTCTGATAGCTGCAGTCACGGGCAGGGATGAGTTTTAGAAGGGCTAAGTGAAGTTACTTGATCATTGTGAATTACAAATATGAAAGCTGATGCCTGTTAACTGTAAACTGAACCCTCTGACCAGAACTGCTTTTCTACTTGCAGACTCTGGCTAAAGAGCATCGGGCGAAACTTCTGCAGCAACAACAGGAAGTGGCAGGTCTCTCTAAACAGCTGGAACACGTCATGAATTTTTCCAAATGGGCAGTTTCCAGTGGGAGCAGCACAGCGCTGCTGTACAGCAAACGCTTGGTAAGGGTAGGACGGTAGCTGTCTCCGTTTGCTTAGAGACTGTAGTTAAAGCAGATGAGCACACACACGCTTGTCTGTAACAAACACTAGAGAATTAGACTTTTCGATTACTTCCTACTAATTGGAATATTTGTACGTAATTTTCGTGCTTTTCTCTCAAACATAAATGCAGATGTTTCTAATAATTTAGGTGTCTGGCCATGTTTCTCTCCTGTTACACTACCATGGAATTGTTGTAGATCTGCAGTAGAGACAACTCCTTTTCACTGGAGTGAAAACCACAAAGCCATGAAACAATGGGAAAAATGTTGCGTGTCCTACATCATCATTGATGTTCTTTACAGTACTTGTTACTGTTCAGAGAAAGATGGTATTTACATATCATGGAGTCTGATATCCAGCATTTAAATGTAAAAACTAGTGTATCACTTTGTTCTGTCAGACTCATCTTCCACTAAAAGTCTTCAACAGTTGATAAACGTGAAGCTGAGGCTTTTGGTTGTCCATGCGAACAGTTATAAAGTTAAATATTTCAATGCTATAATGACGCTTAAGTCCTCCATGTGTGTGGTCTCATTAAGCTGTCTGCTCATGGTGAACAGAAATCCTAGAAGTCTTGAAATAAAATTAAAAAAAACCAAAAAACAAAAAACAAACACAAAAAGCTGACCATGGTTTGCCCATAGGTTACTGGAGTGTACTAGCCTGATGACAGAAATCTGTGGCAACATTTAGGAAAGATGCTAGATCCCTTTCTTCCAGTTCCTATAACTGGATCACAAACTTTTTCTTTATTTTGTTGTTGCTGAGTTGAGAACATACTCAAGGGTTTTATGTGATTTATTTGTTTGTATTTGGGTTTGTTGTTGTTTTTTTGTTGGTGTGTTTTTCTTTCCCCTCCTCTTTTTTTTTCATATCCATTGGAATGCTGCAGGTTATAGCAGATAGCAGAATATTACTTGGTTTTATCAGCTTACTTCAAGTAGCTAAATTCTGCCTGCCTTATACTGCCTCAGCAAGTCATATGTTTTAATTGAATAGAGAAAAAGAGCATCAAACTGAGTCGTATTGTTTATAATTGCTTAGTGTTGCCACAAAGACTTCTGCTGTGTTAGTAAGAAAACAAGTTATGTTGCAGGCGTCTTAATCTTATTAACATTATGCAGTTGAAGAAAAAGACCATGTAGCCCATAAAGCCTCAGAAAATGAGAAATATTTTTCAAAAGAACAAATGAGCTTTAGGCTCCTGATTTTTTTTTTTTTTTTTTTTCTGAAAGCTGGTGTTATCTGGGAGTTGAGTAGCTACCCTATCTGTGGACATCTGGAAAATGTATTCCTGAACAGTGGTGCATAGAGGAGCACAGGAGACTTCTGCTCCAGTGTATCCAACCACTCGAAACCAGGAGGGAGAAATGCTCAGCAGACTTAAATGCAGAGTTACAGCTGGGAGGGAATGTCTGTACTTCAGATAAATAGCCCACTAAACCATTTGCAGGAAGACATCAGTTGCCCAGCCTAGTCCTCCAACATGAGCAGAACACTGGTAACTGTCACTATGACTGACAGGAGGTAACTGGTCTGGTCATGAGTTTGTGTGTGCACAGTAGGAGGAGTATATGGAGCAAACCATGACAAGACCTATGTGCAACCTGTGTTGGTGACAGGACAAAAGACTATATAGCACTATAGTGTGGTGTGCTTGATTCTGGTAGTGTATGCAGACATCCTAGGAAAATCTGTATTCAAAATAGTCGTGCACTTAAAATTTTCCATGGCCATTGGAAAAAGTTAAGTCTTGCCAAATGTTTTTTTGTATCTGGTCTAAAAGTGACCTGCCTAAAATTGAAAGAACAAAACCTCATAAACTAGAAGCTCTTAGAATAGAATCATAGAATAGTTTGTGTTGGAAGGGACCTTCAAAGGTCGTCTAGTCAAAGCCCCAGCAATGATCAGTGTCTTATAAAATTCTTGTGTAAAAGACAACTAGTATCATTTTCAACACGTAAGGTGATTTTGCCAAGTATGTCTCTTGAACCTTTCCAGGAAATAATCTGTCGCTCAGAAAAAATAAATATTGAACTCCTTAAGTTTTTTCTGTATCTACTGTGTGTGATTCTAAAATTAGTGGCTGCGTTAGATATTTCTAGTGAAACAACTGCAAGAGAATATTTTCTTTCTAGGAACTAGATAAATACTGAGAATTTGATAGAGTATTCTGCTTGTGTAATGTAATCATAGTCCCATCTTTTGGAATCAAGTGGTTGGAAGAGTCTGAAAATACCTGTGAATCTGAGCATTCTCAACGATAAAGCTTATAAAAACTGCTCTTTGGCTCTATGGAGAAAAGTTTATTACAAAGGAAAATTCCCAGTGATCATACTTGTTACCAAAAGGATAGGATACTTTTATTTGAAAGAAAAATGAATGGGCTGACATAGGTTTGGGGGAAAAAGAAAACAATAATGGTTATATGAATTTGTACTTAACTTGCAAGTAGTTCAAGTCTACAGGGGAGAAGAATTAATTTTTTTAGACTGTAGTTGATTGCTTTTTAAAACTACTTTAGGAATAAGGGAAAGATGTTAAGAATACCTCTTTCATTTGTAGCTTGGACAAATTTCTCTATCTTTCACCTCAGTTCTCTAGGGGCTTGTTCGGGTTTTTTTTTTGGTGATGGTGGTTTTTTGGGGGAGTGTTTGTTTTTTTTTGTTGTGTGTTTGTTCGCTTTTAAAGACTTTTTATGCTATTCAGAGACATTACTTTGACCCCAGAGAAAAAAAAAATATCTTGTTTTGTTCCTGTTCTAGATTACATACCGACTGCGCTATCTTCTCCGAGCAAGGTGTGATGCTTCGCCAGTGACTAACAATACCATCCAGTTTCACTGTGATCCTAGCTTCTGGGCTCAAAATATTTTCAATCTAGGTATGATAAAGTTTTATTAGCCCTTTGGCGTTCTTACGCTATTTTGAAAGCAGCGTTCTTTTTGTGAAGATAGATGGCCTCTGCACTATTCATTTCTTGATTTGCTTTGTTAGCTTTATTTTGTTACCTGTGGAAGACATTTAAAGTGCATTGCAAGGGAAAAAGTATTATTTATTAATACTTATGATAAAGTATCAACAAACTTACCTTGCTTGAAAGGTACATAAGATGGTAAAAATAACAGCCTTCAGTTTCCTGGGTGATACACATGCCTTTGGGCTTCTGAAACAAGGAGCAGAATCTCTAACCCTACCTCACATTCTAAGAAAGGATTCCAGAAGTCAGTCTCATTCTGTGTCTTCCAGCCCTTTCTTCTACTTCAATCCCATCTTCCCAAGCTGAAACTGATAGCACTAGCAGCAGCGGCATCATGTGTTCAAGAACCCCCATTCACTCTCCTGTCATACTGAGCAATAAGCAGCCTTGGAGAACTGAAATGAAGGGGAGAATGCCAAAGAAAAACAGAAAAACAAGAACAGAACGCTGCTTTTTGACAGTTGTCTGTCTTTAGATTCTTTTGTGAAGTTGTGGGGTGGAATTAAGGAGAAAGCATGTTTCTAACAGAGTTGCAAATGTACTTCATCTTCATTATCCTAATAGGTTTTGAGCTAGTCTCCAAACTGGTCTTTACATTTTTTTTCTTACAGCTAAAAAAGCTGCTAGGGCTTTGTGATACTGGTGAATCCCAAAACGTAGAAGCTTTGCAGGTAGCCTGCTTGTGTGATTGCCTGGAAGTCTATGAGTTTAATGGATGTAAGAATCCTAGGAACTCATCAGCTTAGGAGCAGGAATTAAAGCTTAGAGATCTTTTTAGGTTTTTAACTGCCGTTATGCTTCCTTTCTCTCTCTCCGCTGTTATCTCAATGGGTACTTCATTTTTCTGTCATGTGCCGAATGCTTTGTGAGGTACCTGTGGGACCTTTTCTGCTTTTCATCAGAAAGTGCAGTCAGCTCCACAAATGTACAGAGGGGTGCGAATGTATGTTTCTCTGTAAAGGCAGAGAAAGAAAGTGTTATGACAGTGCTTTAGGCAAACAAATTCCTTTCCCCACACACTAGGACACTGGATGGTAGCAGGGAAATTCCCCAAGATCCTTCTGTGTAAATGATTTTATTTGGGAAAGGAATCGAAAGTGAAACTTTTGTTTCCAGAAATGAGCTGTCAGGCTGTGTGGTGATAACTGTGAGCTGCTGCTAAACTGAGGTGATGCTTGTCAAGACAGGGCTTCTTTTTGTGGTTAATATGGGGGCTCTTTTTAAAAATCTGTTTGTTTAATGAGCTGCTGAAATATGTTCCCTTAAATTCTGAGAAGTGCTACAATAGAAATGACACCTGTATAGATCAGCACAGGACTTATTGTAACAGTTTATCTTTTTAAGTGATAGATAAAACCACATCATGTTTATCTACCTGGTTTCAGAACTCGCCACCTTTAGTCTGTTATGTTTATGATCAGACATGTTCAGTTCCTGTAGATAAACCAGATTTAAGAACCACTGAAGGAAAAATGAGGGCTGAGTAAAGAAACAAGTTACTTTGGGAATGGCTTGAATTCTAGTCAGGCTGTGTGTTGCTGACAGTGCGATAGTATCTGTACACTAATGGAATAGCTCTCTTATGGATTTCAGAATGTATTTAAGAAATAAAAATACAACACTTGAAGTGTTTTAATTCCACAAATTGTATGATAACCCGTGGTTTTCTAGAATAATGGAAGGGAAACATTCTCTTTAGTACCTTTGTGTAAGTAGCTTTATAGCACAGGTGTTAAGTCTGGAGAGACTTTTGAAGATGTAATGAAACTTGGAGAGAAAAGAATTAAAGTGTGGTGTGGGTTTGGCAGTTGATTGTAGTACACAATACCATTCTCAGTCAAGGCAATTTCTTTTTCTAGAGAAAGAAAATAAAACAGATCTATTTGGACTCTAGTGAAATATTTCAGACAGTCGTATATAGGAAACAGTATTATTTATTTGCATTCTTCTCTGCTCACTTTATTGGGAAACATTGACTAGACCTGTTACAGGCTTAGTAAAGGATGATCAGATCAGGATATTCTTTCCCATTGAAACTTTGCTCCCTTGCTCTTCTGGAGAGGCCAGGACACCTTCCTAGGAGAATCCACCATATAGAGAAGGCTGTAGCACAAGACAATTGGCTATAAGATGAAACTAGTGACTAGGGAAACAAAACAAACTGAATCTTCTGTCTCATGTTTATCCATTTGCTACATTACAATAACACACAATGACTGCATATCTGTGAAAAACAGCATTACTGCTAACTGCAATATTTTTGTAATAATTTTATTTGTGTTGTTCAAACCAGGTTCTTTGGTAATTGAAGATAAAGAAACCCCACCAAATATGCCCAAGAGCCCTGTGATGGAAACAAACTTGCAGCCACCAGGCAGCTTACCTTCCAACCAGCTGTCTAAGTTCCCAACACAGATAAGCTTAGCTCAGCTCCGGCTCCAGCACATGCAGCAACAGGTCATGGCTCAGAGACAGCAAGCTCAGCGCAGAGCAGGTCCGGTAGTTTTACCAAATCCAAGAATGCCAGGAGCCATGCAGCAGCTTCCTGCCTCTCATCACGTAAGTCATGACTATTTCCAGAGAAGACTCTCTTTTTTTTCTATGGCACTGAAGGAGAAAGTAAAGAAAGATAAGAAAAAAGAAATTAAATTTAGATATGTAAGTGCAGATGGCTTCATCTTTAGCATGTAGCTATGTAAATGGGTTAGGGAACATTTTCCTTACTGAGAATTGAATGGGCATTTTAAACTTGGCTGGCAGGATGTGTGGTAGCACTCAGCCTATTTTTATTAATTAAAAAAATCATGATGTGTCCAGCCATATGTAGTGTTGAGCTACATATTTTGTATTTTTGTCAAATGATTAAAAAGTTAAATCTGTCAATATTGTTCTCCCTGACTTTTTTGCATAAAGCTCTGTGATTCTCTCATATCTCTTTCCAAGTTGGAAATACTCTCGCTGACCCTTGTGATGTATCTGCATTTGTTATATCAGAATAACTCAAACCCATCTAGTGACTTTTGTTTTTAACGTGGTAAATCAATGTATTGTGTGCTCATTCAGATAAACGACATGGTACTATTTGTTTGCATCTAATTTGTAAAGAGTTTCAGAAGTTTAAAAGGACCACTTGGTAAAAATACCTAGAATAGATACCAGCTAACCTGCGGAATTGTTTGCTTGTTTTCATGCAGGCACCTCCGCGCTTGATTCATTTCCAGAATCACAGCCCCAAGCCCAATGGTTCAGCTCTTCCTGCACAACAGATGAGATTTCCCCAAAATCAGAACCCACCAAGACAAGCAATAAAGCCCAACCCGTTGCAGATGGCATTTTTGGCCCAGCAAGCTATAAAACAGGTAGAGTTTGTTTCCGTTTTCACTCCCATGTAGAAACAAAACATAAAATGTGCTTTATATTTTATATTATGTTTCTAGAGTTCTTTTCAATTAGAACAGAGACTGTGTTTTTCTCTATGACAAGATACCCACAGTTTTCTTGGTAAATGTTGAGTTTCTTTAATTTCAACAGTTCTAAGCAGCTGAAGCATTATGGAAGTGAGCCACTGTTTGCTATGTAGGTGTTTAATTCTCTTGTTTGCTGTTACTGTTCTGGCCACTTATACAAAACTTAACATGGCCGTGGTCTGCACACTACAATTGGTGAACAGACAACTAGAAAATCCCATTATTTAGCTTGTTGTTAGTGATTTCACTAGGAACCAGGTAACAGCTTGACTGAAAAACTACAGCTGCCACCATTCTCCAGAGTGTGCCAAATCTGGGCTTCTATAGATGAGGCGAGAAAAGAAAGTCCACAATTGTGGCACCTCTGCTGAGTAAGACTGGTAAATACACAGCTAATCAGCAGTTGAACTGGAGCAGAAGCAAATGCTTGACATGTTTTCTGAATGTTCAGGAAGGCAAATCTTCATCTTAACATGTGAGTAGTTAGGTATGTGGAAGGAAGGAGAAACTCATGTCACTAGAGGAAAGCAGGGAAGAATCAAGTGAATCTGATCTGTGACCTGAGAAGTGGAGTAATACCATTCATGTTTGCAATGCTTATGATGTCAGAGTTAAAAACGAAGAAAGCTATACAATATTTAAGAGAACTTGTAGTAACAAAAACTAAGTCACTTCTGTGCCTCTGAGAAGAGGATTGGCCTGTCTGCAAGACTTTCTTTCAAGTATGTTCATTATCTCTAGCAATGCCTTTCTGAAACTAGGAACCAGTAAATAGAATGACTGATTAAAAAGGAATTCAGCAGAGTCAAATTTTGCCTATGGTTGCCATGAAATTCTGTTAAAGTCATTGAAAACTGCATATGTCTAAATGAGAAAGAAATTTAGTCTGACTTAACTGTGCGCTTCATATTATGGTGTCAAAACATATATGTGAGTGAAGACCCAGTCAGCATTTCAAATGCTTAATCACTTTAAGTTGTTATGGGAAGCACAACATCAAATGCTTGATGGCATCCAAGTGACACTATAGCTATTTACTTAATAAAGCATTGGAGCGGTTGTGCATTCAGCCTATTATCTGTAACGCTTTTATTTCACTAAAACTGTTACATTCCTCCCACAAGACTGTCAATGCAGCATGAAATATTAATAGATACTTAACTTCAAGATATAGGTTTGAATGTAAGAATTCACATTCATTTCTTCTATTCATAATTTTCAACTGCTTGTCATCTTCCCTTGTATAAGATTGGTTCTTGAAATTAAATAACTTCAGAGTAAATCAGGGGTTTATGTTTGAATTCAGTTTACTGGACTAAGCCTGCTTGTTTAACTGCTGAGTTAGAGCCAGTGTACCTAGGTGATGGGATCTGTTGAAAAAAATATAATGCTGAATTGTGGATTATCGTCTTTTCTTTTTAGTGGCAGATTGGTAGTGGGCAATCTTCAACTGCCCTTTCAACTGCAAGCAGCACAACATCTACTCCATCCAGCCCTACAGTCACTAGCGCTGTAGAATGTGATGGGAAGACATACGGTCCCCCTGTCATTGATTTGAGTTCTCCAGTGGGTAGCTCCTACAATCTGCCATCACTTCCTGATGTAAGTGCAACATAAGAGCTGTGTTTCGTGGATTCTATTTTGAAGTAACTCTTAATGTTTGTGAAAAGTAGGAACCTGTTGTGGTTTAACCCCAGCTGGCAGCTGAACACCACACAGCCACTTCAGCCGCTTGCTCACTCCCCCCTGGTGGGCTGGGGGAGAGAATCAGAAGAATAGGAGTGATAAAATTTGTAGGTAAAATAAAAGTCACACATGCAATCAAAGCAAAAAAAGGAATTAATTCACAACTTCCCGTGGGCAGGCAGGTGTTCAGCCATCTCCAGGAAAGCAGGGTTCCATCGCACATAATGGTTACTTGGGAAGACAAACACCATTGCTCTTAATGTCCCCCACTTCCTTCTTCTTGCCCCAGCTTTTATGCTGAGCATGACATACAGTATGGAATATTGTGGAATATTGGCCAGTTTGGGTCAGCTGTCCTGGCTGTGCCCCCTCCAAACTTCTTGTGCACGTGGCACAGTGTGAGAAGCCAAGAAGTCCTTGACTACCTTAGCAACACCTAAAACATCAGTGTGTTACCAACATTCTTCTCATACTACATCCAAAACAGCACTGTACCAGCTACTAGGAAGAAAATCAAGTCTATTCCAGCCAAAACCAGGACAGAACCTTTTGGACTGAAATTTTTCCTCTATTTGTCAAAATGAGAGAGTTCCAGATAACACTGCAGGATTGCCTACATGATGCTGGTAATACTTGGAACTGCTCTGGGAGATGGCTGTTAGGACAACTAAGAAAAATAACATTGCAGGTTGTAATTACACTTGTTAATTTGGATGCTGCATATTTCCACCACCACCCCCCTCCCCAATGATACTAGCAAAAATGAGTTAGCTTTTCTTTACCAATATCCATAGATAGCACTGGTTTGCTGATGATATTTCTGGTAAATTTTTAACATTTTTTTAATACATTTGTACCTTATTGAGAGGGCTGCCTTAGGTATTAATTGTTAGTATCCTGGATATATGCCTTATATCTTTTCCTTTTGGTATTTCTTTTCTTCGTATATCGCCTAACATGCCTGTGAGCAGGTAACAGAAGGAGCATCATGAGATCATCTTTTCTTAAACTTCTAAACTTCTCTTTCATAGTTTCTGATTGATACATGTTTGTCAGAGGTCTGTGTTAGAGCTGTTGAATTTTAGTCAGTTGACTTTATTCTTTCAAATAACTGCTGAGCCTATTTTTGCAGCCCAAGGTTTGTAGATACCTGAAATATGTTTTTTCTAGTAATAAATTGCTGTTGTCCCTGTTTCTCCCATCTGTCTTCTGTTCTCACCAATAAACAGATAAAAGTATTCTGTTTTTTTAAACAGAATACATAGAGTACACACAGTATCTGTCAGGCTTAAAAGGTGGACTACACAACATGATCATAAAACTACTGAGTCTGTGAGACATGTTGGCGTACTGGGTTTTGTGCACAGTATCATTATGAACTCTTCTACTTGTATATGGTTAAGTTTGTGCTACTAAGATACATGGCCCAAATCACTGCAAATGTGCATCCACTTCAGCTGTGATTATCAGTTTATAAACTAGACTTTCAGTGGTCAATACAGTTGATACCAGTGGATTTGTGAGGTGTCTGTTTAACTGAGAAAACTGATACCAAGGTGACCTATTTTCTTAT
This sequence comes from Pampusana beccarii, assembly GCA_013399365.1. NCBI lineage: Eukaryota > Metazoa > Chordata > Aves > Columbiformes > Columbidae > Pampusana > Pampusana beccarii. The sequence goes on from VWYH01009266.1 coordinate 1,038,203, forward strand.
CAAACATGATTTTAAGTATTGCAAAAAACCTCGTGTTTCAAAAGGTCATTCCTCTATCAAACCAGAATGTGTAAGTTAGAGCGGTAAATTGGGAGCCCCTAAAACAGAGTTCAGTTGTTGGGCCTGGGCTGTGGGTGGAAAGAACAAGTGTTGGTTTGCTGTTTGCATTTTGAGTTCATACGCTTGGCCTCTACCCTGAAGGTATTTGGGACAGATGGAATTGAGTGTCCCTTGAGGTAGTGAATTAATGGGTAGTTTGTGTATTGCTTATTGTCTTTTTTTGGAGGATATAGCATGAGCATGTCAAAAGAAGGTGTGGAGATAAAAATTAGTCTCATACTTCAATGTGGGAAAGCTACCTGTCTAGTGTAAGCCTTCTGTGTAGCTGATGGAGAAAAATTGGCTCCCGAACAATCATCTGATCTTAAAATGAATCACTGCCTGGATTGGGCCATTTCTTTTCTTTTTAGAGATAGCAGGATGACCTGTTTTAATGTAACCACCTCACTTTTCGGGTGGCTAAAGTTAGCTAAAATACATTTTGGTCTTCACCTTCAAAATAACAGTAAGGCAGAAGCATGGGGTGTTTGTTGTTGTTGTTTGGGGAATTTTGTTGTGGTTTGGTTTTGTTTGGTTTTCTCTCCTAACAGTAACTGCTTCCCTTCTCTTCCCCACATTTAGATTGATTGTTCAGGAAACATCACACTGGATAATGTTGTAAGGAAGGATGGCACTGCAGAGCAGAATCAGCCAAAACCCCCTTCGAACAGAACTGTGCAGTCACCAAATTCATCGGTACCATCACCAGGCCTCTCAGGTAATTGGAATGTGGTGCAATTTTCTGTTTGTGGTGTAATGGAAAAAAATCTAATGTGGCAATTTTAACACTGATATCAGAATTAGTTACTTCTATTTTATATTGAAGATGAGAAATATGAAAATGAAGGCGAAGTTGTAGAAACCCTAGAAGGAGGTAAAGTTGAGACAATATTTTAGTCTTGTGAACAAAAGTTGCCAGATCTTAAAAACATGGAGGGAAAACAAGCAGATTTTAGCAAGTTGCATAGAAATCCATAGAAAAATGTCACTCTTAGGGGTGCACCAAATTAAAACCTAGAAGCTGTGGTAGGAGACAAGTATTTGAAAAAGCAAGATAGGATGCAGCAGGAAACAGTGGCTACAAATGGTGACTTGAGAAGTTCAATTTGGATATCAGAAAAACTTTTTCACCAGAAGGGTAGTGCAGCACTGACACAAATTGACCAGAGAGGTGATTGTTCCGCATAGCTACATGCGGTGGACTTGGATTTCTGTTACCATGCCTGGTGCATTTTGCTAAAATCTTTGTTTTTCCTTTCATGTAATGAGGCTACAGGAGTGTGAATTCCCAATGAACACTTGTGCAATGTTCATGAGATTGAATGAGATATGGGTTAAATAAATGACACTACAGGAGAAATTCTGCCCAAAACCTGTGCACTTCTCTGAATCCCATCTCAGACTTGGCACACACCTGTGTTTTGTTCTAATCTGATTTTTCTGTCCTAGGAGGAGTCAGTGTGACAAACATACACCCTCCAATTCGTTCACCCAGTGCCTCCAGTGTTGGGAGCAGAGAGAGGTAAGAAAGAGTGGGAGGGAATAAAATGTAACTTCTGCCTCCATAGAACATGCCTTGGTCTCTTCTTCCTTTAATGCATATAGAAGTCAATTTGCCTCAGCTTCTCTATTACCAGTCCAGACTTGATGGTTATTACAGCACTCTTCTAAAAGTAGTAATTTCATTTGGAATGTATTAAGAGCACATCTAAAACTGTATTGACTCTGTAAATGATGGCTAGGTTGGCATTATTAAAAGAATGCCAATTCTAATTTAGGTTTTAAATTTGGAAAAATCGGCTAAAGGAAAAGGTTGCGTATTGAAAGTCCTCATGAAACTATAAATGACTTCAGATTTAAGGAACTGTTGTTACACAGAGGGTTATTAAGAATTTTCTGCCATAATACAGTTAGTTAAGTGAGCACTAGAAATCTACGGAGAGTCTACACAAATGTTTTTATCCCTTAATGATGGAATATTAATGAACAAATAGATTTACACAATGTTGTTTGAAGAGCGCAGTTCCACTGAAGTGTTCTGATAAATCAGAACACACATCTGACATGAGATTAATTTTTCACGCAGAGAAAAATCAGGTGAAATTCATCATGCTTGAATTGGAAATGTAGATGCTTTTTAATACAGAATATCTTTTACTCTCTTCCATTTACGTGGTAAATTCTGTGAAGGACTCTTATGAACTGTTTACATATTTGTCTGAAGAGTTTTTTACTTGCGTTTAAAAAAAACTGTGGCTCTATCTGCTGCTGCTTGAGTTCATTTTGTTAGATTTAAAATTCTCGTGCACCTGGCACGGCATGAGAAGCTAAAAGGTCCTTGACTACTTAGCAACAAGTAGAACATCAGTGTGTTATCAACATTATTCTCATTTGAAATCCAAAACACAGCACTATACCAGCTACTAGGAAGAAAACTATCTCCCAGATGAACCAGGACGTATTAAAAGCCAATAATGTGGTGGTTTTGCGTTTGGTTGTCCATTCTCATCCTATTGTGACTAAACACATGAAAAAAGACAGATCCAGTTCTAAAAGTAAGGGCCTAGTTTTGGCAGAGTTGTGAGTCTGTAAGGTATTTCAAGATAATGTATGTATGTGTTTTATCTGTTTTATTCGCTTGTGTGCTTTACAATGATCAGTTTGGCTCTGGAGAAACACTGGTCTTCTCAAAAACACAGCTGCATGTCCTGCAAAGTGAGATAATGTTCAGTGGAAGTGCTTTTTTGTGTGTGACCTAAAAGAACTGGAGATTATTTGCAAGTCTTACACTAATGGGAAGTAAAACCATGAGTAATTAGCTGGTTCTGGAATTGCACCATAAAATTTTTCCCTTTTTGTGATGCCTTTTCAGCATACATGAAAGGAAATTAACTCGGATGTTGTATTCTATAAAGTAATACTGTAGTGCTCAGGATTTGAAGCAGCAAAATGGATTATCATCTTGAGGTCTTGGAGGAAAGCATCAGTGTACAAAAGGCATCCAGTTCTGACTCTTAATTTCCTTTTTTTCCCTACCTCTTTCTGGTGTTTACAGCTCTGGCTCCTCCAGCAGGCCACCAGGAGCCGATTCTACACACAAAGTCCCAGTTGTTATGTTGGAGCCGATCAGAATTAAACAGGAGTCGAGCACACCAAATGAGAACTTTGATTTCCCAGTTGTTGTAGTGAAGCAAGAAACGGATGAGGAATCCCGGCCTCGGAATGTAATTAACGTGAATATTAACAGTTGTTGAGATCTCCTTTCTCTTTGGTGGAGGGTATTTTGCATTTACGGGGAGTAGAATAATTTCCTAATATTGTGGAGGGGAAAACATAAAGCTAAATAAAAGGAAGAGGAGAAATTAAAAAATCAAACTATCTCTACTGCCAATTCAATTAATTAACTGGTGCAATCTGACTGTCTTTATCCATTGAAAACCTGGGAAGGCATGAAAAAGCTTGCAAACGTCAAATTTTCGTGGGGTACTAGGAAGTGCTGGTTGTAGTGCAGTAATATACATAAATAAGGTTGCTAGACTCTTGGGGCATCAAAGATTAGTTTTTATTAGTGGAGCGGTAAATAGTCTTTCATAGCTAATTTCTTGTGTTTAGTTGCCTGACGTTATAGTACAGTAGTAATTTTTCACGCCTGTTGCAAGTTGTATGGCTGCTTGCATATAAATTTGTTACTCCGGTCAGTTTACTTGTGTTAGGGTCATGTAAACTTACATAAATTTTACACTCTGGCTTCCTTTGCTTCTTTTTACAGACCACCTTTCCAAGAAGCATACTTACTTCGTTGCTGTTAGATAACAACCACAATTCCACGTCTGACGAAGCTGTTTTAAGAACAGATGCACCGGACAGCACCGATGATCAGCCGGGGATGCGGCAGGAGAACACGTCCAGCGGGAAGACGGGGTGGATGGGGCCGTCCCACGCCGGGGAAGGCAGAAAAGAGGATGACCCCAATGAAGATTGGTGTGCCGTATGTCAAAATGGAGGGGAGCTGCTTTGCTGTGAGAAGTGTCCCAAAGTGTTCCATCTTTCTTGTCATGTCCCTACACTGAGGAGCTTTCCAAGGTAATTACAACGTCTTCGATTCCATCTAAACGTGCTTTAAAAGGCATAAGCTTTGTATTGTGGAACCCAGTGCAAGAAGTTTCAGCCTTGAAGGAAGCAGTCAGTTTTGAATTCTTGAATCCAGAAGTTGTAATGATTGGTGAAAGTTGGAATTTTCATTGAAACTCCAATTTAACTCTACAGATTTGCAGCCACACTAATAAAACTTTTCACTTATTTGGCAATTAAGCAACGTCACTCACATCTAGGGCATTTATTATTAAAATTGAGCCACAGAATTACCAGTCTGATAGGCAATGTTTCAAGCATGATATGAAATATAATAATAATAATAAAAGAACAAAAATCTAAGCTATATAGTATTAAGTATATTATTACTATAATTATATGTATTATTACTATAGTGCTATACATGGCTGCATTCCAAGCATGGGATGTAGTGACTGGCATGTTCTGGTAACATCTCTTTCTATGTTGAAATAACCAGTAGGCTTTCTTGATTGCCTGTTACAAAACAACTACTCTGTTTCAGGAGTTTCAAAATACAGTCTTAAATAGGTTGTTCTTATTCTAAGTGTTACTGGCATTTGCTTCTGGAATTAGTGCCTTTGATTAAAATAAGCAGCATTTTGCAATGTTACAGCTTGGAAATGCCATGCAATAAGCTTATTAGTATTAAAGGATAAAAACGTCTGTCATAACATGTTCATCGTTTAATGCTCTTACAAATATTAGGTTTTCTTATTAAATAGCAGCATACTTTGCTGGTATAAAACATTTGGATAGCACCTTGGTTTAGTACATCAATCATCTCTGTGCTACTCTGAACAAGCATAATTCTCCAAGCATGTCTGTTCTTTTAAATGTCATTAGAAGTTGCACATAAAAATGTTTATTTTACCTTTCAAAACTTCAAATTACAATGTGGGTTTTTTAAAATAAAATTATGCTATATTACAGCTTTGTGCTGTAAGCAAAACCCAGTGAAGTTACAGTAAGCACTTAAACATTTGTGCTTTTCTGACAAGAAAAAAAGTAATCTTTAAGGCGGTAGATAGCTATGTATTCACAACACTTCCTATCAAAATTAATGCTTCAGGAATAAGTCTTTGAAATTTCTCTTTTTTTACTGGATCATTCTGTGGAACCTGAGGTGATGACGTCCAGGGGCAAGGGAGCCAAAACCAACTTTCCTGACAAGTGTTCAGATCTGTAAAGGTGCATTTTAATACAAGTGCACTGTGTTCCTGGACTTCAGACCATGGTTATCTTGATTTTCCTCCTGTCTTTAGATGTGTCAGGTTTTTGGTCTCACCTTTGTGGGTTTTTCTTTTGCAGCTGTAACACTCTGCTTAACAAACTTCAGTCTCTTAGCATTAGTTCCTTCAAACACACAAAATTATTACGCTGTTATTATGTCAGGACTGCCAGTCTGCTTCTTTCAGTTATTTTAACCCTTGCTTCAGGTGGGTGGAACAATTTCCCATGTAGATTCACAAGGTCACTGCATCTTTTTTTTCTTCACTCCAACTCACCACGTTCTTCCTGATTCTTGGATATCTAAATGCTTCATTCCTCTGTCTTTCATATGTTTCCTGTATCATAAGGTCTTTAGATCATGGCCTGTATCTATTTTTGTGTCTCTACCGTGTCATTTCTCTGCTGCTAGTCCAGGCACAGAGGTGTCACTGTCATATAAATAACTGCGTCAAGTTAAGACAGTAGAAGGTAAAAATCTCTTTGAAGGAAAATGCCCATTATTCACGACTGTATGCTACAACTAGCAGATGATGGAAATATTTGGATTACTCTAAATAAAAACCCATAAGAAATTATTATTTTTTTTAACTTGGAAAGTCTTCTGCCTTACTGTTGAAACAAACTAAAAGATACTGCAGAAACTATTTCCCATTTACAAAGATATTATTGTAACGTATGCCTGAGTAAATACACACAGGTCTCTTAACTGGTTATTGCTGAGTTCTGTCTACTATGTAAGCAGTGCAATTCAGCCCTCTTGTGGTTATCTGCAAGCATGCCAGTTTTGTTTGTGAAGAACTGTATTATTAAAAACAGAGACTTGCTAAGTTTTTCAACAAGGTTCACAACTTGTATTAGAGAATCAGCAAACACAGCTTGCAGAATTAATTTTGTTGTAAACTTGTGCTGTCGTTTACATTCGTAGCATTTTCCTAGACTAACTGCTAAAATTGGGAGCATCTGAAGGGAGTGAAGAATTTCTGTTTTTTCGAAACAATCTTATTCTGAGTAATCTATACAGAGTAGGAACGTGTTGTAGATCAAGCTTGTAGAGAAAATACATAGTTCTCGCCATACAACGCTAACACTTTTCCTTCTGTTTGGTCCCTGTATGATTCATTCAGTCTTTCTGTATTAGGAAATAGAACTATTAGTGCTTTGCCTGAATCCTATGAGCTCAAGCAAAAAATTCCAGTACTAACAAGGGCAGACACCATTTGTCTGTTACGACGAACCATTTTTCTGTTATGACACCATTAATGACACCAGTGCCATTAAAAAGGAAACAAAGTTCTAATACAGCACTTTTGGCAGCAGTCTCTGCCTTTTGTAGCGTTTTAGAGACTACTAACAACAAGATAATACACAACGCAGAAAGAAAACACCTCACAAATGAGGAACTTTTCCAGAAATACGTGGAAAGCCTTTTGTCAAGAGTGTGCTGCATCACTGGGGTCAATGTGTCTGTTTGTCTTCTTTAGTGGAGAGTGGATTTGTACGTTCTGTCGGGATTTGTCCAAGCCAGAAGTTGAATATGACTGTGATAAACCTGCTCACAGCTCTGAAAAAAGAAAATTGGAAGACACTGTGGGTTTGGCACCAATAGACCGCAGGGTAAGATAAAATGACTACTGTCTTGCTGCTTCTTGTATTCTGAAATGTACTCATCTTTTAAAAAGTGACGCTAAAGAAGGAGAAATAACTTTTAAAATAAGCTCTGAGATCATAGCAGGCTGAACAACGCAGAATTCCGAGTGTCCGAGAAGCGTTTCTGATCTGCTGCTCTGAACTGGGCCTGTGTTCCAGGAATCGCCAAGTGCTGTCGCTAACAGGAGCTCTCGTACACAGCCACCTGGCATGGAGAGTTTTTCCTCTTTGTACTCTCCAAATTTGGCATAGATTGACGTTATCAACGGATGGGTTTAGTCTTTAAAGCACTTTGCCAACGTCCTTTTTAAAAAATCAAGGTGGTTCTTTCACAATGGAGATATATAGACGTGCAATACCGATCCTGCAGAGATTAACACAAGACTCTGGGTATAACTGCTGTCATTTTCCAGCTTTGAATGTTCTGATGGAAAAGCTACAAAGCAGGCAGTGGGTATCCAACTTTTGTTTTTTCCTTAAACCTCAGAGTTAAAACAATTGTGCCTTTGAGCAGACAGTTGAACTGCTCAACAATCTTTTGGATTCTTGGTGTGGTTTTGGTTTGATTTTGCCTTTCTTGATTTTTCTTATTTTTTTTTGTAGTAGTTCCATTATTATTTAAAACTTTTTTTTAAAAGAAATTAGAGCTGTATTGGCAACTTTCAGCAGTGTTTTACTCCGTTTTAGTTGGCAACTTGTGTAAATACACTGAAATTAGTATTTTATTTGGGGTCTTAGTCTACATGTAGAACCATTATTTACATGTGCTGCTATCTAAAAGGTAAAAAACCTAACTTTGTATTTTGCTTTAAATGTAATTTATAAAAATATAAGTCCTGTAAATATTCTGATAAAGGATCAGCAAGCATAAAATCACACAAAACCATTTTTAGAATCTCTTTCAAGGCTTTAAAGTATTTGGATACACAAAGAAAATATATTCCTTCCCACTGGTAACAAAAAGCACTGTAGGCTTAGCAGTTATACCCAGATCTAGAAAAATATTACTGCTATCTCTGAATATTTATAAAGCATTAAGAACCACGCGTGCGTTTTTTATTCCCTAGAATGTCTACTGGGCTCAGCAAATGCTGAATAACACTGTTAGTAACTGTATGAGGTTTCTTAGCATGTATTTGAGAGTTGATGATGTATTTATCGCAGAGAAGGAACAGTGGAGGCCACTAGTTAATCTTGCTTCCAAATACAGTTTCTGTGCTCACTTTCCTGCTTAGAGTTGGGGGAGTACTGAGCATCTGTTTGGTGTTTTCTGTAGTTCGTTAATTTAGAACAAATCATGTAGGATTCTCTAACTATAATTACTTGGGTATCTGTTTTTCTCGACACAGAAGTGTGAAAGGTTGCTGCTATACCTCTACTGTCATGAAATGAGTCTTGATTTTCAGGATCCAGTTCCTCCCACAGTACGTACATCACTTCTTTCCATTTTATGTTAGTAGCATAATTGGTATGTTTCTAATGGCATTTTTATGTCCCATCACGCTCCATTATCAGAATGAAGTTTCCTAGACATTGAATGTATTTGGCATGTTTAATTTTATTAAAACTGTCTGAAGGGGAGTTAAAAGTTGAAGCATTGGGTTGGAAGGGCATTTGCTAGTAAAATTCCTCAAGAACTGATTTTACTTAGTATTTGTGTCTGGTTTTGAAGTATTAAGTTCTTTCACTGTCTGCTGTTTCACAATGCGGAGCGATACCACTAGATAGGCGCATTGGGATATGTTGGGTTTTTTTAAAAAAATTACCTTGTTTTGAGAATGAGAGTACTCCATAGTACTAATACGAAACTGAATTTATTATTAGCATGAGATTTATTAGTTTAAAATGGTAGACAATACCTGGATGCATTAGAAGTCTAAGAACACAGAGTTACCAGTGTGATCAGATGAAAAGCACCTCTTTTATTTTCCTCAGTACAAGTCCATGGGAAAGGAATTCATCAATAATATGCTCCTATGTACCCTTCGTATCCCATTTGAATAAGAATTCTTTTTTTGAAGTACATTCCACAGAGTAAAAAGAAAGGGCACAAAAGATTAATTGTTTAATATGATGGTCATGCATTACTAAATTTCAGGTATTATAGCATTTATCTTAAAAAGTGAACCTAGTTATGAAAAAAGTGGGAAAATATTATAATTGTATTTCATAGCATATTTTCTAATTTCTCATTCTTTCCAAAGAAAGAATAAATCTTAATCCTGCAACCACTGCTAAGGATGCCAAAGTCGTTGGTATCTCTGAATTTTTCCACCATTTCCAAGGACATATTTTGTGTCCAAAATTCATTTTAAGCAGCCCAGTGTCTCCATTTGAGTGGGTTGCCAAAGCTCTCATATGGTGGTCTTGAGAGTGAACTTGAAGATGGCTCATTTGACTACATCCAAAAATAACGTCCAAATCATTTGCTCCGTTGTATGTAGTCAATGTAGGTGGGTTTTTAATTTGCTTTTTCTTTTATTTTAAAGTAGGCATTAGGATGCATATATTTTAGCCAGCAAACCTAGCATACATCGCTCTCATTCCAGAAACTGTACAATTCTTATGTTAGCATCATACTTTGAAGATGAGACTAAATCTTGCCCTCTCCCTCAGAGCTGAAGCTTTATAAAACAATAAGTAATGAACATGACTGCATTCAGTAAAAAAAAAAATTATTCTCCATTTAGGTTCCTGATTACTACAAAATAATCAAAAAGCCCATGGACTTGTCAACCATCAAGAAAAGACTTGAAGCAACCAGTTCGTTCTACACGAAGCCAGAAGACTTTGTGGCTGATTTCAGACTGATTTTCCAAAACTGTGCTGAATTTAATGAGGTCAGAGAAGCAGATACATTATCTGGTTTTGTAGGCTTAGTCGCTTTCAGGAAAACTGGGCGGGGGGGGGTAGAACTGTCAGCACAAGAATTTATGGTGTTAAGCTTATTTTGGTGATGAGACTACAGTGAAAACACAGATCACATTTGAAACTTGGGGGGGGTGTTAGATGACTATGCAGCGGAGATCCTTCCACAGAAAGAAGGAGGATTGTAACAAACACGCTCGCTAAATGACAAGACAGCAGGTAAACAATGGAACGGTTGTTTATCATACAGTTTAACTGTGGGCATTTGATTTAAAAATTGGTTGAATCCTCCTTGCCTCCAATCTTAAATTCAGTGTGTTTTTCGTTCTGAGAGGTCTGCACTCTTATCGTTTCTAGTTGCATGTTGAGTGATTATTATCCCTCAGCGCACAGAGTAACAAGTGGTGAAAAAGGGATGCAGGTACTGAGTGGAGCCCAAAATGAGAGAGAATTACACCGGGAATAAAGGCTTCTCTAAGTGGCCTCGGTTGAGTGCTCATCCGGTCACCCTGCGTAGCTGGAAATGCTGGCTGCCACCGTGGCCTCTGCTTCGGGAAGCTGAGCAGCCACGGTGGCTGGGAATCACGTTAGGGCTGCCTAGTCCTCCAGTCACCATCTGTCCTAGCAATATTTTCACCCTAATTAAAAAAGGGTCTGTAAGCTGGAGAAATTCTAGTGTTTCAACCAGTCATTCCAAAGCACTTTAACACCCTGAAGGCATACCTATATATTTCACAGCATAACCCAACTTTTTTTTTTTTTTTAAATTCTTTTTTAGTTAGGATTTAAGAGTTTTTAGAATGTCTTTACGCAGCTTTCAGAACGCAGGCAGTTTGGCTTTTGTAATTGGCTTCTGTGATAATCCATTGGAGAAAAAAGTCATTGGGGGTGTTGGTCAAAAACTCTACGCTCGCCCTCTGTTTTGCAGGCTTGTGCTCTTTGGGACACGTGTTCCACAGGTGCCATTCTTACCTCCGGTAGATATTTTTGTAATTTGTAAGAGCACCTAAAGGACCTAATTTATACTTAAGTATAAAGCTATTTCACGATGCACTGATGTTGTTAATTCACCCAACAGCCTGATTCAGAAGTGGCTGATGCCGGCATGAAACTTGAAGCGTACTTTGAAGAACTTCTGAGTAACCTTTATCCTGAGAGAAAGTTCCCTGTACAACCCACCTGCCAGAGTGAAAAAGATAATCTGGAACTTACCGACGACTCGGATGATGACTTTGTGCAGCCCCGGAAAAAGCGCCTCAAAGGAGAAGAGCGTCAGTTGCTTAAATGAGCCACGTGTGTTACTACGAACGTTTTTTAAAAACTGAGAATATTTATCACTGTTACTTGTGAAAAGAGGAAAAAAATGTGACTACTTTGACTTGTAGGTTTGTGGATATTTACCAGAGTTTCTACTCCTTGTCTGAAACACAAAGGCGTATGGAGAGCTTCTCTGAAATTCCAAACTTTCATCATAATTCTGAGGCAGCACAGAAATGGCCATTTGCGTTGGGCGACAGCTGTTTAACTTTACTTTGAGCAAGAAAAGAAGTTTGTATAGAATTGAACTTTTAAACTTTACGTGGGTTCAACATGTGGCTTTCTGAGTTTGAAGAAAATGTGATCTCACCAGACTTTTAATTTTACCAAAGGCATGTGGCTGGCCATGATTTGGTTTCTTTGTACTGTATTTAACACAAGCCATGAAAACAGATGGTGTAATATTATTGTCCTGCAATACTGCCTGGTACAATGAAAGTGTAGTTGCCCCCAAAGAAGTTATTGGTAATTTTAAAATGTAAGGGAGCGTGTATTAAAAATAACTTTTAAAAAACAAACAAAACCCAGAATTTGTTTGAGAGTTTTTAATGGAGGAAGTAAAGGGAAGAATTGTTTTGTGCCGTTTTTCTCGCCACCAGCAAGAAACAATGGTATTTTCGTACCATTTTGTTTAACAGGTGTCTCAAGTTCGATGTATCTCTGTTTAATGGAGTTGATGGCAAAGTCTTGAGGTGAAAAATGTTTGTTTGCAACTATCAGTCAGTCTTTGTTTGTGTTTAAAGGGAGGAGAAAAGCATCCTCTCTGTGCAAAAGCTCTTGTTTTTCCAAATTTCTAAATATGATGTTGTCAGAATGCAACCAGCATCATTGTTCGCTTGAAAGTACCCAAGTTTGAAGAGTTGAAGAAAAAAGAAAGATATTGCTCTTCAACCCTTCATCTGTCCACGTTAGAATCACCAGAAGGTGAGGACAAATTATCTTTTTTTGTTCTGTCTACTTTCCAGAAGCACTGACAGCGATGTAGATGGTTGTTTCTGCCCTCAGAGATTGCAGAGTTAGAGAAGTACTTGTCTATGGTTGCTCCCACTCTTGGTTTATACCCTCTATTTATGTCATCTTAAACAAAAACTGAGTTTTCAGGAGAGTGGGAAGTCTGTTGGATTAATTGAGCTCTGATTGTGCCGGAATTTTGCAATTGGAATTGTTGAAGGCTTCCCGAGTATACACAAGACAGCTTTTGGCTTGCTGTGTAGCACCGATGTGGTGCTGGGGTAGATCAACGAAGGGTCTAGATCCAAATTCTGCTTGTGCCTCCCTCCTGTGTGCATCTGTGCTCAGGAAAAGGCCCTCAGTGGGGGAGATAGTGCCCACCTGCCTTTGTCACAGGGTGGCAGCACACTTAAAATGTAGGGGACACTTCGGAAGAACTGCTGCTGTGTTTGCAGCAGGCCTTTGACGTAGCTTTTGAGTTTTACCACCCCAGGATACCAGAAAAAAAGGAAGACAAGTGAAGGAGCAGGACAGTGAGGCGAGACCATTCTAACAAAACAGGTGCCATCAGTGCACTGGACAGTGGCACAGACTCCGGAAATAAGAGGCGCTGCCATTGTGACGTTAGGAGCCTTGAAGATCTGGCAGTGCCTAGAAGTCCCCTGTCACCAAGTTTAACAGTGCTCCCAGAGGAAGGTGCTGTGGGTTGCTCTGGACCGTAAGTTGCAGGAACAGATTTGTTGTGGGGGCTTATCGCATTTAGAGGTGGAGTTAGACCCCTCTGCAGCCTCGCATTCAAGTTGTTCTCCCAATGGAAGATCCTGGGGGGAGGAGCACAGATGTACTCCTGCAATCCAGTTACTTATCTGTCTGCTGTAAACTGTCTGAAAATGTCTCTGTTTAAATAATCCGCTGGAAAAATGTGACTCAACTTTCATTTTGTGATCTTGGATGTCACCCTAACTACTTTATTTCAGGTGGCATACACACAAATAGTTGAGGAATGCTGTTTTTGTTTTTTTTTTTTTTAAAGGAAAGTAGTGTCTTCTTTCAAGCCGCTATAGCAAAGAGCATATCTACGTTGTGTATTTTTCACCCTTTGCCTCAGTCCCCGGAATGGTGGCTGTTACTCGAGAGTCTTCATCTCGCTTCATGGAATAGGTAGAAAGTATCTATTTATTGAATCATGAGAAAAGGAATGTCTTTAAGAAATTTGCCATTTGTCTATACGAATTATAGCTCTTACACCGTTCAGCTGCAATTTTTAATAGTGGAAATGGTATGGAGAAGCAATCAACATCAAATGCAGCTCACAGGAAATGACAGATTCCAAAGGTTTGTTTTTCTTTCCTACCCGATCCAACATCAAACACTTGCTTTCATTTTACTTGCTAAAAAGGGAAAAGAAAAAAAGAAATACATGAAATTAATAAAATGCACATGAAAACCAACCAAAATGGATACAGGGGAAAACAATATGCATTGGGAAAGCCCAGAAGGTCTCGCCTCTGACAGGCAATCCCCATGACTGCCTTAAGAGTGGTCTGATGCTGCCCTAATAAACTGAAAGAAGAGTAGATACACTTTTTACATCTCATTGTCTAGCTTTTACAAAAAGTTACTTACTTTTTTTAAAAAATGTATTTATTTGGTTCATTTAGGCCTAGCTTTAAGGAGCACATCTATTGCCTAGAGCCTTAGGACTTAAATCTTGCCACGTTAAAAGAGCTTTTGTGTCACATGTTGAAGTTCCCGTATGGATGGGCTGACTGTACTGTGTGAGGCCCGTGCACAACAGTTGGGATTCAGCAGTCCCTGAATGACCGTGTACACAAGTGTAACCTCTGAAATGACCACGAGATGAGAGTTAGCAAGTTGAATTTAAGATCTGATGGTGGCTTTTCTGAGTACACAGCTCGTTCTGCAGATTTGTATTTTTCCGTCTTTTTGGCTTATGTGTGTAGAGTCCAGCAGCTGGAACTTATAACTCTTATTTGTAACAAGGAGGATAATCTATTAAGTCCCCACAGAAAGAGGGTACTGTGTTAATGAGTCATTACACTCTCATTTATCTCAACCACTGTTAGCCAAAGTTAATCCAACTGTAGCTGAATCAAAGCTGTCTTTTTGGGTCTAAAGTGATTTTAATTAAGTGTTTTGCTTAGGCCTTCAGATGGTTGCATTTACAGAAAATTACTAGGTGGCTCTCTGGCCTCTGTGCATGGGCTTGAATTTCACCCACAAGGGAAGAGTAAGTTGCTTTGTCCACTTCCTTATTTAAACTTTGGTTATTTTTCTTTTCCCCAGTCTTTTACAGAATATAGTTTAGATATTTTAAATGGCATAAAAGCATAAAAGACAAGGATTTCTAAGAGACACACAATTAAAGAAGCAGGCAGTGATTAATATGTTGCTTTTCTGAAAACCATAAGGTTAACTGTCCCATGTACCTTGGGAAACCTTAGATGTGACCCAATGAAGAGCGTGTATCTGTGTATATATATATATATATATATATATACACATATGTATATATGTGTGTGTTTGTATATATGGGGGTTTTTTTTAGAGCTTCTATCTTGCTCTAGGCTGCTAAAGAATGTGGATTATTTATCCCATCGTCTTCTGATTTATACAGGTAAGACTGCAGATTAACAGGCAGAGCAATTGCTCCTGCCCAGATGCAAGACTCTACACTTGCCCTTGTTATATCTCATTAAACTTTTCCCTGCCCAACTCTCCAGCCTGTCCAGGTCTCTCTGGATGGCAGCACAGCCTTCTGGTGTGTCAGCCACTCCTCCCAGTTCAGTGTCATCAGCAAACTTGCTGATAGTACACTCAATTCACTCATCCAAGTCGGTGATGAATATATTGAACAGTATTGGCCCCAGTACCGACCCTTGAGGCACTCCACTACATATAGGCCTCCAACTGGACTCTGCCCCATTGACCACGGCTCTCTGGCTTCTTTCCTTCAGCCAGTTCACAGTCCACCTCACTACCCGATCATCCAGTCCACCCTTCCTCAGTTTAGCAGCGAGGATGGTGTGGGAGACTGTGTCAAATGCTTTACTGAAATCAGGATAGACCACATCCACTGCTTTACCATCATCTATCCACTTGGTTATGTCCTCCCCTTGGTGAAGCCATGTTGACTGCCCCTAATGACCCTCTTATCCTTGGTGCCATCTCAGGGCATATCAAGGATAAGGTGTTCCATCACCTTCCCAGGGATGGAGGTGAGGCTGACCGGTCTATAGTTACCCGGGTCCTCCTTCTTACCCTTTTTGAAGACTGGAGTGACATTTGCCTTCCTCCAGTCCTCAGGCACCTCTTCTGTTTCCCACAACTTGGCAAAGATGATGGAGAGTGGTCCAGCAATGACTTCAGCCAGCTCCCTCAGCACCCGTGGGTGCATCCCATCTGGACCCATGGATTTTTGGATGTCCAGATTGCTTAATTGCTCCCTAACCCAGTCCTCATCAACTAAGGCAAACTCTTCCACTGTCCTGACTTCTTCTGGGGCCTAAGGGGTACAGGGCTCCTCAGGACAGCCCCCAGCAGAGTAGGCAGAGACAAAGCAGGCATTCAGTAACTCTGCCTTCTCTGCATCCCATTCATCAGTGGGCCTACATTGCCTCTGGTGTTAGTTTATCTGCCATGTATTTGAAGAAGCTCCCTACATCCTCTGACAACAGCCTTATATTCTTCTAAAGTGGCCAGGCCCTCCTTCCACAATCTGTAAACTCTCCTCTTCCACTTGAGTTTGCCCAGCAGCTCTCTGATTCTGGCTGAATCATAGTCTACTAGTTTCTAAATGGCATTTAGATACAGGGGAGTTCCTGGAGGGGTGTCACAAACCTGCAGTGCCCTGCCCTTGGTCTCGATGGGCAGTGTGAACGCAGAGATGGCACACACGATGCACACCGATGAGAAAAGACACAGGGCCCCAATGAAAGAAGCATTTATAAGAACCTGCAGGCAAAAGAACAGTTCAAACATCAGCTCAGTGGTATTGGGGGGCTGGCAGTTAACTGGGAATTAAAGGATGCACAAAGGGTCACAAACACCTGAAAGACACAACAGTAGAGAAACAATGACTAGTGAATCTAAGAGCTTTCAGAAATGAAAAAAATACTAAGCTATGCTCTGGGAAAAGATTTTTGCAGATCTGCATCTGGCAAAGACCACATATGTACTCTGTGTAAACATCAGATAAAGAACTAATGAGTTGAGGAGGAATCAAATACAATGTTTACCAACATAATCAAGCATGCTCTTACTTGTGATATAAATGGGGCCACCATAGCTCCAACACGGCACAATGACCCACTTGTTCCCATCCCCAGGGCTCGCATTGTGGTGGGATAAACCTAAAAAAAAAAAGGCCAGAAAGTAATCTCATTATCTCAAGAACGATCTGTGATATGTGTCCTTATTTTTCCTTTTTTAAAAAATTTTTCTTCAGTGAGGCCCATTACATTATCAAGGGCAGCTAGAGCAATAAGATCTGGAGAGAAAGGCTCCTTTGGGTCTCATTTGTGCCATTACCAACCTGACCTATTTTGCCCCAAGTAAAGTGTTAGGGCAAGTAAATCGAAGCAGGGTGTGACGCCCCTGCTTTCTGTTATGAGCACCGCCTTCCTCCCAACTGTGCTGGGCAGCTCACATCAAAGTCACAGAGGACAGGCTGGGTGATAATGAAAGAATTGAATTTATATTGCTGGGCCCTGCATCTGGAAAGCAGGAAGAAAGGATATTGTCTGCAGCCTTCAAGGCTGCCTATTTATTTGTATCAAGAGCACTTTAGCAGGAGGCAAAAGAAAAATGGATCCCAATAAGAAAGCTCCAGGCTTAGAAGAATGTGCTATATTTTCTTTTTCACATCTCCCAAACACTTGTACTGATAAAACACTTAAGCATGTGTTTTGCTTAACTTAAGTCCTGTTCAACGTCAATAGATTTTAGGAGGCATAGTTATATGAGCCTTTGTTTAAATATTGTACTAGACCAAGCCAATGGAGGTAACCTAGTTCAAGAAGAGTCCAGGCCTGTGGCCAGAAAGGGAATTTCCAAGTTTGGTTTTGATCAGTGATTTAATTGTGAGTAATATGGATTTATGATATTGCTGTTGCAGCAATAGTCTGACCATCAGCGGCATCTAATTCAGGAGTATTAAAAGGTTAGTATTTAATCAAGGCTGGTGCATGCTTAAATGTAGTGTGCTATTAAAAAAAGTATCAGGTGAACCCAGGGGAAGCTGCTTCTGTTTACTTTTTATCACTTTACTCGATCTGGAAGGCAATACATTTAACTCAACAACAACAAAAAGACCCAACACTGCCTACTTAACCCACAGGACTCATGGCTCCAGAGTTGTGTGCAGGGCAAACTCTCTGAAGGATTTAAATTATTTGTGGACTGAACACAACAATTTCCATTAAGTGAAAAAAATCATATGCTACCTCATACGATACATCAGTCCCTTTAGTGCTGGAAAAGGTTCCTTTCAGTGGTAGCCTATTTTCTAACTTTGCAGGGGTTGGGTAGCGGAGAGATCTCAAGGTTTGGCAGATGGTGGTACACACCATCCTCAAAAATAACATTTTTTGTGGTAGCTGACCAACAGGTGACTCCTCTTACACCTGCTCTCGTCATCTCCAACTATTTATCTGATTTATTCTCTCATCTCAGACAGGAAAAGAGTGTGGTAAGGAAGCTAGAGAGCCATAGTTCAAGAAAGTTGACTAACTAGTCAATAAATAAGGCAACATTGCTGGATACAGGCAGATAAATGGGTTTCATGCCCCAGAACAGGTTAACATACTTTCAGGAGAACCCACCTCTGCTGTGTAAATGTAGATGGTGTTGAAGTTGGCTGAAACCAAGGCGCGCAGCATGAAGAGAAACCCAATCGTGCCTGCGCTAGAGAGAAAGCCGTGGGGAGCAAAGAGTTAGTACCACTGAACAGGGATCACCGGAGACACAGCCTCATATATTCACTGTGCTGGGGCTTTTACCAGCTTAATGTAACGGAAAGCATATGGAAAAGTTGATTGCTGACAAGTATAATCTTTCTTTAGTCCATTGGTAAGGCATGTTCGATAATGGGCTGTTGCATGTGAGGGTTCCTTTAGACCAGGTTTAGGAGCTGGAGGGGATGATCTGAACAGGACAGTGGTGGCTCAGCTGGTGCCCCCAGCATTATGGTCAAGTCCGACTTTCAGCCTAACCCTTGCTTTCTGTTCCTCTATAAAACTGTCGCAAGCAAGTGTGCTGGCCAGGCTCAGTTTCAAGGAAAACTGAAAATAACAGTAATAGCAGTACAGAGGTTGGTGCTGTGATGAGGAGCCGTAAGCTCCCTGACAGAGGCTCATTTAGCTTAACGACTACATGCAGGCTCCCACCCCAGCTCCCAAGCGTTTCAGGCAGTCTCCAGGGCCGGTGGCCACAGGACAAGCAACAGAGGTTGCTGGGAAGCACATTGCTGGGAAGCAGCCCAACCAGGCAGGTTAGAGGAAACTTGGGCTAGATGCCATCCTGATTTTCTGTAACCATTAGCTCTGCCAGCTTGAGAGGGATCTTGCTTACACGTCCTCACAGATGAACCTGATAATTACAGACTCACGGCAGGCTTTCCTTTCATGCCTTGAGCTCCTCTTGAAGTGCCCAACTCCACAGGTTAGAGGAGATGTAGCATTTCCAAACATGAAAGAAAGGTGGAAAAAGGAGACTAAAAGAAAAATATTACTTCTTTTTGGTGGATGTTGTTCACATCACTTTTCATTTTTCCACACAGCACTAGAAAGCAGTTAGTTGTGTACTCAGGGGAAGCCAGGTGGGCTCACTAATACCAGCGGGTTGCCCTGCACACCCCTGCACCACAGCATCTGCTGCAGCAGCTTTCATGGGAAGGGCAGGGAACAACTCAGAGGGTTTTTTTCAGGTCTACAAGAATTAACTGGCCTGAGTGGTGACCTGAGAATACAGCAGGTATTCTGCCCTCTGCCCACAGCATGGCACCCCCCCAACAACACCTGCGCGCTGAGCGAGACTACCTCGAGACGCAGATATTAAGGAGAAGAAAGAATAGCGCCGTACATCCCATGGTGATACACAGGCTCAGGCGTCTTCCGAGGAAATTGATGCCGAGGATGTTCAAAGGATTTACTGGAGACGAAAAGGAAAACAGTAAAACGTTAGATGACTGAACTGTAATTGTCTGTCTTTATAGGTTTTATGCAGCGTGCCTCAAAAATACCTCTCTGCATCCCCAGCACCTACAAATGCTCTACAAAATGCACAAACCATATAATTCTCTGCCTGTACCCAAACTGTGCAATTTGCCCTCTCTGTTTTGTTTGTCCTTCCTCCCAGAGGATGCAGCCTGAGATGTGAACCAGGGAGAACATTTGTCTCCCAGGAGCGTTGCAACACGAGGCCCACACACAGTGCAAAGTTCTCTCAAGGGTGCCTTTGGCCGTCCTGCCATCCCTCAGCGCCCTCAGGCCGGCTGCACCAGGAAGCATTTTGGTTTGCTGCGGATCCCCTGGGCACTTAGCTGCAGTGTTCACACAGGACCTGCTCCTGAGGCCACCATCTCTTTGAAAGGAGGGCGCTTGTGTGGTGCGTTCAGTTACATCGAGCTGACTGTTGTCAATCCTTGCTTATTTGTGACTTCCCAAATACTACATGTTGGGGAATTAGGGAAGCCAGGCTCGGTTCTGCTGAGTTATAAGCCATTTCCCTTGGAGTTTAACCAGGGCTTTCAATAGGTACTAGCTGCAAAAGAGGTGTTTGGCGCTGCCGTTGGAAGGACCTATGCTGAAGTTGACTTATCCCCCCAT
The DNA here is from genome assembly GCA_013399365.1 of Pampusana beccarii. Classification (NCBI taxonomy): domain Eukaryota; kingdom Metazoa; phylum Chordata; class Aves; order Columbiformes; family Columbidae; genus Pampusana; species Pampusana beccarii. Next base: position 1,058,275 of record VWYH01009266.1, read on the forward strand.
GGGGAGCAATGCCTTCCTTGCCCATTGCCATCAGCTTATGGCCTACATCCCCAACCTTCATTTCAAGAGCTTGTGCCTGGCAACACAGAGAACATGTGGGCCCCCAGCACATCACCAAGTGCATGCAGAGCTGAAAGCTTTGCAGCAGGTATGAGCTGGCTGCAAGAAGGGGACGGCAGGGCCGGGGGGAGGTTACGTGCGATCTCTCCGACTGTGCTGATGATCATGGTCTGGTAGGCGTGGGGGCTGAACAAGCGGCAGTGGCAGGGGCTGCGGCTCTCCTCGGACTCATGGCTGGAGTCTTGCACCGGTGGTGCCGCGGAGCCACAGACGAGGTCCCGCTCCAGTAACTCGGCACTGGCCAAGATGACGCCGTAATAAGCGAAGGCGATGCCAAGCCTGTGGGGGGGTAAATGCTGCAGTGAGCGGCGGCAATGATGGGGAAGGTTCACTGCCACCTATGTCCATGCACCTTTCACCCCTGGTGTTGTCATGCTGGGAAGAGCACAGCCCTTCAGTTCCTTTCCTCACACAGTAAGTGGAGACATTTCCAAAGCACCTCTTCCCGGAGGACCAGGGAGTCTCAACATCATGTCCCAATGCTTGTAGCTCACATGAAGAAACTGTTGATGTTTAGGTTTGGGGTTTTTTTGTTCTTATTCTTTCTGCCCAGAGATTTTCAAAAGGGGTTTTCATTAACTGGCTGGAGAAGCTCACATCACACCCTGGCTGGCTGTCAAGAACACAGCATTGGTGATGGCAGCCTGTTTGTGTCATTATCAAGTAATTCAGCATACGCCTAATCATAACCAGGCTGAGATGTAATTTTCACTTTTTTATCCCCTCAGCAATTTCAGAAACAAGCAGCAGAATTTGGGCTGGGAAACAAGCTGTCTGGAGAGGTGGGGGATGCTGGGGGTGTGGGGGGCAGGAATGCAAACCCAAGAACACACCAGTGACTCCTTGGAGGACTAGGAGAGAAAGGAGGATTTAAAAAAAAAAGTCTATATAAATCATAACACTCATACAATTAAGGAGGAAAAAAAAACATAAAAAATTCAAGGCCTGACTTCTCAACATTTGGGGTCAATGAGTTCCCACGGACCCATTATTTATACATTTCCATTCCAGACAGCGAAGTCAGTGAAACATATATTACCCTTTCATACAGCTACCAGGAACATTGCATATTAAACTCATCTCTCTCTTCAGTATTAATTTTCCTCAGCCTGTGGCACCAGTAACAGTTAATGAGTTTCTGTTGAAGCCCTATTTCACCGACACAGTGGCTGGCCTGCAAAGGTGGTACATTTGTGCTCCTCTCAGGAAGAACATGCTGTGGTTTAACCCAAGCTAGCAATACAACCATGACATCCGCTCACTCACCCCCATCCCTACCCCCCAAACAGGGGAGAGAAGCAGAAGGGAAGGGAGAAACTTGGACTGAGATAAACACAGTTTAATAAAATAACAAAATACTAATACACTACTAGTATATATATATGTAAAAAATAGAAATAGAATATAAAAGATACTCAATGCAATTCCTCGTGAACTACATCTGCACCAAGCAGCCAGTCCCAGGAAACACCACCTGGTCCCAACAGGCAATCCCAGAGAGAGAAGAGACAAAAAGGCAGAGAGGCCCAGAGGCCTCTGCAAAACGACAGAATGGCAAATGGCCAAACTAAAGGAAGTCCCAAACAGAACTCCCCCAAACCGTCCCAGGTGCCACAAAGAGAGCAAAGGAGTTGAAGAAGCGAGGGAGAGAGACCAAAAGATCCCGACTCCTTAAATATGAAGCATGACACTAATGGGATGGAATACTCTTATTGATCAGTCTGGATGTCAATCAAGCTCTGCCCCACCCAGCCCCCCTTCTTTGATACCTCACACCTGTGGGCAGAGCACTGAGAACGTCCTTGGCTCTCAGACCAGAGCAATTAAAAACATTAGCTATGTCCTGGGGTGTTACCTCTTGTTCTCAAACTAAGTCCAAATAATGACCGTGCTAGCTACGAAAAATAAAGGTTTCTAACCGCATGAAGAAAAGTCACTGATTTTCAGTCAAACCAGCACAACACATCTGCACTGAGCAGGGAAGCTGAGCCGCGGGCACATTGCAGGGCACACTGTGGGCAGCCGTGGGCTCTCTCCTGCGGCCTTTGCCTGGCGCCCACCCCATCCCACCTCCCCTGAGCCACCGTGTCCTGAGGAAGAGCTCCTGGCATCCTGCACCACCCTGCGTGTCCAGCCTTTTTCTGCCTATGCTAACACCGACTGACACAGGGTGTCCGACGCATGGCCTGAGACCAGGACAAGCCTGCAGTGACCCGCACAAGCCTGCAGTGACGAGACCCGTGCTTGCACACTCCCCCTCCAGCTGCCAAGGGCCTGCAGCCACCTCCTGAGGCAGAAGGGGTGCCTTGCAATGGTGGTCAATGGGAAACTTCTGCTCCCTGCACACGTTCCACTGAGAGAGTGAGCTCATGAGCAAGAGGGAAAAAAAAATAAAAAAAAATAAAACCAACTTTTTTTTACCATATGATCCATATCTGCAAAGTGGTTCTGAGGTATTTGGGGTGGATGAGGTCCTTGAATCTTCCTCTCCTTTCCTGCAAATCATTTGATAGAGAAAGAAGGTTTTTAAAAAGGCATCTTTCACTCAGGGGGACGAGTGTTCTGCGGCAGCAGCCCTAATCCCCCTGCCCTCACCCCAGGCTGCTGGTGTCACAGATAGATGGTGCAACACAGCACTCCACCAGCCCTCTGGAGAGGAAAGCCCCTCATCCCAAAGGATGCCCACAGGAGGATGTGCTGCAAAGGATGGAGGGGAGGAGAATAGAACACCCTGAGTGCTCCTGGCCCCACAGGACCAACCCCCAGCTCCCAGCAGTATGGCCCCAGCATGACCATCACGATGCTGGAGGGAGGCCTGGTTGCAGTGGGGGCCAGCACTGCTGGGGCTGCCGGTGGCTCCCATTGACCTGCGTGTTGGGGAGAGGGGCCCAGTGTCTGCTGCTCTGCCTGCAGAACGAGTTTGTGGCCATGTGCATCTTGCTGGGAGGCCTAAAATGCCCGTGAGCAGAGAGACAAGCAGGCACTGGGGCCCCTGCCTGCCCCCCTGCTCCCCAAGTGCCAGCAGCCACCCCAGTGTCCCACCGCCAAGGGGAGACAAGTTCACAGGGATGGTTTGGCTTACCTTTATTTTTATTTTCCTCGTCATTGGTTGAGCCTGAGAGGGTATATAGCTAAGAAAAACCCTCCTGCAGCCAATGCAGGTCCATTATGTAAATTCAGTTAAACTACAGAGAAGCTTTAATCCTAATTAATTCCCATACAATAGCACTGTCTCGCATGAATTGCTAAGGACAATGCTTGGTGCCTGTGGGATTGAATAAGCAGCAAAGAGGTCCAGGAAAGGGAGTTAAAAGAGCTAGGTAATAATTTTGAGGCCCTGGACAACATTGTCCAATCTTCCTCTCTTGGCGCCCAGCTCCTCTCCTGCCACCCCTACAACAGCCGAACTTGCTTTTGGGCATTTTGGTCGAGTAATGGTCAACTCTTGAGCTGCTCCGCTGCTTGCAGGTACAAATGTCACTAGGTCTGAAACGACTTCTGCTTTGATCTTCTTCTGCTGGCCCATGGCTCCACACTCAGGGACCTGGGGTGCTGGTACCCAGCAGACAAGGCTGGGCAGGGACTGGGAGAAGCCACTGGGAACAGTGGGTTGACCTCACGGCAGGGACCCACGCAGCCTGCCCAGACACAGCCCTGAGAGGGACCCCAAAGGGCACGTCTCAGGTGTCACCCCTGTGGGATGGATGGGCAATCAGGAAGAACGTGCTTTGCCGGGAGCCCTTTTTGTGGTAAAGGAAGCGAATATTTTCTCAGCATAATGTTTTTCTGAGTGAACACAAAGAATGTGAAAAGAAAAAAAGAAAGGCAGAAAACTCAATTCCATTTTGAGGGCCAAGACCACTGTCTCTCCAAAAGAAAAATTACATCTTGCTCATCACATTCAGCAGTTGCTTGGGAAAGAACGCAGGCGAGAAGGGGAAGAGAGGCAGAGCGAGATGTGCTTGGCTGCCCTGCTCACTCCCCAAACCCCAGATGCCGGCAGCCCTGCCTGGGACAGAGGCCCCGGGCAGCGCCCCAAGCTCAGCTTACCTTGGCAGGCTCCGTCAGCACCCCCTCGGGCATCACCGCCCCGTTCATCTTGGCGATCCTCTGCAGCGTGGCCAGAGCAGCCGCCACGTTTCCCGTGGAGACGTTGTACCGCGCCGACTCCGGGATGAACTGAAAGCAGAGCGGCATCAGAAAGTGTTTCTGCATTTCTCTGGCCGTGCAGCCCTACTCACAGCTTCCTGTCATGCCCAGGAGACCAGCCAGGTCAGCACAGCCTGATCTGAGGCAGCCTTTTGCCTCTCCTCCTTCCCAGCCATGCCCTGGTATACTCCTGCGTGTCCCAGCTCATGCCCTATTCTGGGGGCCCGACTTTGCCTGATGAAGCCATTTCTTGGTCCAGATCCCAAGCCAAAGACACGGGTTTAACAAAAGCAACCCTTAATTAATTGTGTATAAAGGGACGTGTCACTTACTCAAGTGAAAATCTTGGAAGACTCAACAACATCATTAAAAAAAGGGGTACACGGAAAAAAATTAGGAACAAACTCACTCATCACTAGCATTTGCAATGTTCACTCGTACCTGGTGATCTCCCCAAGGTAAAGTACCTTTTCATTAAATTATGGCTCTATTAAATTATAAACAAATACATGTGTATCACTGAAAGTAGAAGACTCCTTTTTTAAAGGTGTGTATATTGACCATGTTTTTTATTTCTTCTGGACTAAAAACTTTTGCTACACATTCTTTCTGGCAAAAATAATCAGAGAAACCAAATGTCAAAGATATACAAGTAGCTGCTCGTGGGAATCTTGCATTTCACTGCCCAGGTAGCACCCCGGGTGGACTTGTGCATCCATTCAGCTTCAGGAAGGGCTTTCGCATCTGCAGTGCCCATGAGCACTGTAAGTAGGGATTTTCTGCATCACTCCCCGCAAATAACATGGTTAGATCAGTATTTCTGAAACATGAGTGGACCTGGGGAAGCTGCAGTTGACCCTGACATCCGTTTGCTGTGTGAACACTTCACTGGGGCTTCTTCCCTCAGCCCTAGGAAATGTAAAAGATTGAAAAGGATGTGCTGTGACCAGCACTAGACTGAAGGTACTGTGATTTTTTTGCATATCTCAGCTAGCCTGTCTTTCTCTTGATGCTTGTGGGTGCCTGGGGAAATGCCAGGTTGCGGTGGTGTGGTGGAGAGCAGGGAGAGGGGCTTTTCTTACCTTGAACACCAGAATGAGAAGGATGCCGGGGATGGAGGCAATTCTGATCAGCCACCGCCAGCCGATGGTTGGGTTCACCACTGACGCCAGGCCAATGATTAACAAGGATCCTGTCAACCAAAACACCTTTCCAAGGGAAAGGAAGGGATTAAGACATGAACACATGGAAACTATTTGTTTATTTTCTTCCCTTCTGGTCTGGTTTCATAGCTAGGTGGGGATCTGTGCTAAGGAGCACTGAGGTGCAAATGCCATCATCACACCTGTCTGAGAAGCTGAGATTGAAGGAAAGAGGGAAAGACAAGGATTTGGGAAGGGAAGGCTGAAGATAGCCTTAATTGGCTCTAGATGAAAACAGGTAAGTTGCTGTGGCTACCATTGTCCTTAAAGCCACTTCTTTTGTCATTTCAGTCGCTTCTCTGCTAATGTTCCTGCCTGTCGAGTTTCCTCTTGTCTAAATCTCTGTGGGGAAGCAGCAGCTTTACAAGCACTAAAGGCAAAGAGACCAGATTTCCACTGCTCGAAGCTGGTGGGTCTCCAGTAGACGCAATGCCAAGATACACCAACAGAGGATCCATCCTCTTGATCTGCAAGTACATTCCTCCCCAAAGTTACTTGCTGCCATTAGGAGATGTGCCCCTTTCCAGGGGACTACCCAAGGGAGCTCAGCCAACACAAAGCACAAACAAATATGTAAAAGCCACAGCATGTTAATGAGTAGCCTGTGGGCAGAAATAACAAATCTCTGAGGAGAAATACAAGATTGTTCTTCTTTTATAAACCTTTGTGTTTCTGATGATACTTCAGTAATGAAGCGCTGCGACCAAAGAGGCAGTATCAAAAAGCAAATTATCCCTGCCACCAACACCAACACGAACACATTTGGTTCAATAGTCAGCTGAATTTATGCATTCGGTGAGGCCTCCGCAGATCATCTGCTCATGCAGAAAGTGCCCACTGCAGAAATCTGGACTAAGTAACAGCCCCGGTCACGCTTGCTGTGGTCTTTGCCCAGTAAGTGGTCACAACCCCCCCAGCACCGCTCCAGCCTAATTTGGGACTATCCTATCCTGTGTAAAGCCCCGCGCCGCCCCTGAGCAGGGACAGGGAGAGGCACAAATCAGGAGCTCATCTGAGAACCACCTCATTAACCGTTTGTCATCACCAGGGATCCAAGGAGAAGGGGGGAATGAGCCCAGGGCTGGAGGGAGCCGGTGGTGCCACCAGCCCTAGTGCCTGATAGACAGCCCATCGGCACTGACCCCATTAGAGCGAGTAGCACAGTTATCAATAGGGAGACCGACTGGCTGGGTGTCAGGCATCACTCAAAGCCCCTGTGCAATATTCAGAGCATCCCGTTATTTGAGAAGAAATTGTCTCTCTTCTGCAGGCAGCTGCCTGTGTGCGTCTTTTAACATTGCAGACACCACGCTGCGGGGTGCAGGGGGCAGCAGGCAGTCGCTCAGACCCAGGCAAGTGTGAATTGTCTGGGAGAAAGACTGATGTGTTTGCAACCCAGCTTCCAAACAGCAGTGGGACAAATCTTCTGGGACTTGGGGCTAGAAGAAACAGTAATGTGCTCACTCTTACCTGAGATAAGGGCAACATGTATCCTCGGTATTTGGTGGGCAAAAATTCTGTTTTTATGATGAGCCTAGCAAAAAAAGGGAAAAAAATGCAGAAATACAGCAACAATGAGAATTTCTGTACTAATCAAATAGCAGTTCAGATCAGGCAGTGTTGGACATTGCTGCCTATAGACAGATGCACAGAGAGGTGGTAGATGCCCTATCCCTGGAGACATTCAAGGCCGGGCTGGATGGGGCTCTGAGCAACCTGATCCAGTTGAAGATGTCCCTGTTCATGGCAGGGGATTGGACTGGATGACCTTTGAAGGTCCCTTCCAACCCAAACCATTCTATGATTCTATGATTCTTCCACCATTGAGCACCCAGAAGTGGGGGGATCCCTGCTCAATAAAACTTCCACTTGGGCAGGCAGCAAATTACATGCAAGGGGAGATACATGGCACAAGTCCCCCCCCAGGCCACTGCTATAGGATATAGGCAGGTGAACACTGCAGTCTGTGCAGCAGGAAACCTATGGGAAGTTCCTGTGGGGTGGCTGAGGTGTCAGCAAAGGCACAGATTATGCTTGTAGAAATGAACAATTTTTAGTGAATCATATTTTTGTTTTAATTAAATGAAGAAAAGAGTCTGTTACACTTTTTATCAAATTATCGAACAGCCTTTGGGTGGAGGGCCTGGCACTGGCACCCCTCAAGCTCACAGGAGTGAATTGTGCTTCATTAGCTGGAAAGAGGGGTGGGGGGGGGAGACCCACATTGTGTCCTTCTGTCTCAGCTATTGACGTGTTTTATGAAATGTGTAATCTCCCTCCACCCTCATTAGCAGCCTCCATGGCCAGGGAATGGGGGCCCTCCTGCAAGGGAGGCAGCCCTGGGAGCTCAGAGGATGCACAGCCCAGGTGCACGGTGCCGTCTCCTCTCAGTAGCACCCATCTCCCTCCTGCCCTTCCCTTTGGCAAAGGGCTCTCGGGTCAACATGACCGACTTTGAGCTTTCCTGCGTGGGCAGCAATCAGGCTTTGAGGAACCAGGGAAGACGCTGAAAGGTTGTGTTTGTTTCCCTGAGAGAGTTGCAAGAAATAATTTATTTTGCCAGGTTCCTAGTGAAGAGGTTATTAATATCGTGAATTTCTTCTCTCCGCCTGCATGCCCCCCTTTCTGCCCCAACAGGGCAAAAAGTTTCGTTTAAGTGGGAACATTTTACGTCTGTTCGAGGAGAATTTGCTACCTAAGCAGAATTGTTGTGACTTTTTTATGAGAAAGCGGCCTTTGCTCATCTGTTACCTGTCTAATTCTTTTTATAATATATATGCTTAATAACCCCTCTATCACTGGCTTAACGTAAACCAGCTGCCCCCTCTATTCTGGGGAATCCTTGAGAACTGCAATTTAGGTCAATTGACCAGGATTCAGTGAAATTACAGAGCGGCATTTTGTTTAAGGCGGTGTGGGAATTTGCTCCCCTTCCAGCCCCCATGGAGGCCCCTTCCCCACCATCTCCTCCAGCCTCCGGCGCAGCCACGGTTTACCAGGCTCAGCGCTCAGCGCAAGGCAAACCAGAAGCTCCACCAGGGCCAGACAAAATGAGCTGAAGGTCACCTCTTGCTGTAAACCCAGGAACTCAGCCCCTCAGGTCCGTGGGTGCCCCCACTAACCTCCCCGTGAAGGATTCTGGCTGCCTTACCCTTGTGCGTGGCCCGCCACGCCGCCTCCTACCATGGCCCGCAGGAACACGAACCAGATGTAGGATGGGGAAAACGAGGTCAGCAAGGAGAAATAGGCCGCCCAGAGGAATGAGAGCAGCAGAATCTGCAAAATGGGAAAGATTGGGGTCACCAAACCATGAGCTGAGCCCGGCGCGTGGCTCCTGTGGGGCTCAGGAAAAGGACGCGCAGCCCCAGGCACTCACTCACCTTCCAGCGGCCATACTTGTCGGCCAGGAGCCCGAGCACTATGCTGAAGACCATGTAGCCAAAAAACACCATCTAAGGGGATTTAAACACAAGTTGTGGAGTATCCATGCCTGGCAGCACCAGGCAGCTCTGCTCTTTGAACTCTGCGTGAGCTGAAAGCTTTCTGGGCAGCGGGACGAACTGCAGCACCCAGAACCATGAGCAAGGCGGCTTTCAGGGCTTGACTTCCTTCAGGTAGTCACTCACTGTTTCAGTCCTCAAAGCTGGAAGTTGGATGGCAAGGACTTCAAAATAAGAATACGGAAGCAGGGGCTTGTTTTGGCATTACAGCTCTGGGCACGGATGTGTGCTCACATCAGCTCGCTTTCTGGTTTTCTGCAGTTGTGGTACTGTTCTTGTCCCTGAGAGGAGGTCCTAGGAATTTATTTGGTCCGCTAGGAAATAACGTACTTTGCAAAGCCTTTGGTGGTGCCCCTGACAACGACCACATGATGGATGACCTGCATGGGGAGAATACAAGTCACTCACCGTTGTCACTAAAGCCACCTGCCAGTCTTGAAGCTGCCACTCGCATCGGATGAGAGGGGACACAACAGCTATTAGCATGATCTCCATGGCTTCAACCACCTTCGGGAGGAAGTGTGCGTGTTAGCAAGAAGGGAAGCAACAAGGGGGAAGGTCCCTCAGTCCTATGAAGCCTGCAGCCATGCAAGTCCCACCATGTCAAAACAGCCCTGCGAAGCCACGGTGTCTCCATAGTGGTCTGAACCCTGTGCCTGATCTGGAAGAAGTGAGCACTTGGAAACAGGAAGAAGAGGGGAGAAAGGTGCACCTAGAAAGCAGGTATCTAGGTACACGGTATATCTAGGAAGGCTGGAAAGACTCATCCTTTGCAGAGGACACTCTTACCCAGTTGTGCTAGTGGAAGGTCTTCAAAAATCTCTGGAAACCAAGCTTCTTGGTTAGGTACCCAGCTGTGAATTATGGCATCTAACCTAGAGGTGACCAGGCTTGCCAGGCTCCTAGTGAAGAGGTTAATATTGTGAATTCCTCCTCTCCCCCTCCATGTCCCCCTTTCTGCCCCAACAGGGCAAAAAGTTTCATTTAAGTGGGAACATTTTACATCTGTTCAAGGAGAATTCAAGGAGAACTTAAAAGTTTTGGTGTTTGTATTGTTTGGTTTGGTTTTTTGGGTTTTTTTTGGGTTTTTTTGTCTGTTTGGGTTTTTCAATTATTTTTCTTAAGAACTTCATTGATCCATCGGCTGCTTCACTTAGCAGCTGGCTTCAGTTAAGAAATAAAAGAAATAAACCTATCATTTACTCATAGCTAGAGGCTTCTAGACATCAGCTGCAGTGATCCTCATGCATCAGATCTTTACATCACATCTTTACCTCAGGCTTTTGCCCCAGTTCCCAAACCAGATACACCATTAACCCAAGACCCTGGCAAATTTTTCAGGTACCCAAGGGTGAGAGGATGGCAGCCCTCCCCTGCCACATTGCACAGGGTTTGGGTGCCCTGGGGATGGCATGAAACATGCTGCCGACAGACTGAACCAAACCCGCAGGTGCTATTGAAGATGTGCCTCACCAGTGCTGTCTGGTGGGACAGTGCTCCAGGCAGGAAAAACTCGCTTGGCTTTGCCCTGAAATCATTTGTGGCCAATATCTAATTTGGCCAAAGATGACAACAGTAGAAATCCTGCTTGAGAAGGTATGTGTGAAAAAAAACGAGCTGCAATACGTGCTCATGGTGCTTATGGTTGTTATTGCACAGTAATGAGGAAAATGAGAAAAGCCTTTTTTTCAGGCCAGCGCAGATGGCTGCAGACACCTACCCCAGTGCTGCCCATGATCAGGAAAAGTGCAATGTGGAACTTCCCAAACCCAATGGTTTCCACAGCCTGTTCCACTGTAAATGTCTTCTGCCCTGAACACCAAAGGGAAAGACAGAGAGAGACAAAAAACATGTCAGCAGTCAAATTGTACCTCCCCCTTACGAAATGTCAACATTTTTCATGTTACTGTGGGACCGCACCAGGAAAAAGGCTGGAAACATCTACCAGCTGTGTGTCCACAGACCAGCCCCTGGTCAGGGGTTGCTGAAATAGCAGCCGGGGGGAAGAGGGCAGGCTGGGCATGGAGGAAGGACAGCCTTGCCTCGAGTTACCCCAGCTGCTTCAGAAACCCATGGCTTGGACTGCATCTGGGCAATGGTCTGCTCCCTTCCCCTGCCCAAAATACTGTGAGACACAGTCCCTCTGCACCCCTGGGCTATGGGTCTGCTCTGGCATGGGTGGTGTGAGCTGGGGGCTGCCCCAGCCCTGAGCCCTGCAAGATGAGCACAGCCAAGAGCTCTGGGCTCAGCTTCATCTCCTAAGCTTTTATTCCTGACTTGCCCTCAACTCCAACCCCATTTCAAGAGCAAACAAAGCATCTCAAAATCAGGGCTGGGATGACTTTATAAACAGACCTGGCAGAAAGCTTTCAGTATATGTATACATTCAAACTCTTATTTAGGTAAAGTCATTACTATATAAATTTTTCTGTCAGACCATTTATCTCCCAGCTAAGTCATCTCAAACCCATCAACGTTACCTCCGAAATGGAACAGAATGTACTACAGGATTTCAGGAGGATTTTTTTTTTCAAATGCAGATCTTTTCATTTTATGCTTTTCTGCATTTTTTTTCACTTTAAAATGCTTTTGAAATAGAACATATTTTTCTTTTTTTAAAAAGTATCCAAAATGAAAGAATCCTTGAATTACCAATATAATAAAATATTTACACAAAGCAGAGGCCTGAGAAAAACCAAGCCAGCCAGCTCTTCCCACCATCATAGGCAGCAGCCACCAGCCTGGCAGCTGTGATGAGGGAGGAGCAATGTGAACCTGATGCTTGTGGCTCCATATACAGACATTTTAGGTAGCTGGAGTGCCAGGACAGGGGACCCAAATTTCTAGGCCTGACAATACAAACCCACCTTTTGGGGGTTCTTGTCTCTCCATGTGGATTTCCTCCAAGTCAATAGCATTTTCCACCTCTTTCTCTGCAGTAGCCATGTCAGCTCCTGCTGGGGTCCACTGTCACTGCTGGGCAAAGCTGGGATTTACCTGTGAAACTTCTGGAGAGTCACAAAGCCATCTGAACAATCAGCCAGCAAAGCAGTAACCTGCACTGGAGTGGAAACATTCAGATATGCTCAAACATGAGGTTGTTTTGGGCAGCTACTGGGAGATGTCCCTTCCCATAGTGGTTTTAGTGAAAAATACATAGAAACTTCACAAGGTAGGTTAGTCGAACTGACAGAGATCAGTCATCACATTGCACTGACCATTCTTATGGAAAGTCCAGGCCCTGCCGTAGGGAAAACTAGGGACCTGCTAGCACAGGAAAGAGTGTGACAGCTTCCCCAGCCCAGAAGTGAGTGAAATGCAGAGGCAGCCAAAAGACGCTGCATCTCTGAGAGCCAAAACACGACATGACCGGCAGCAGATTGCCCCTGATGGAGTCAGAAATTGCCACCCCTTGGGAGCTGGGTTGCATGAGCAGCAGAGCTGCTGCACCCTGAAATGGCTCAGCCTTGCGGGAGCACCCGTGGGGCAGAGCCAGGGGGCAGGAACAGCCGTGCCAAGGAATGGGGTAGCCCAGCTGCTCCCCTAACCCCAGCTGCCCTGGGAAGGCATGGCTAGCGAGAGGCAAGCACCCAACACCTCCTCGCCCAGCCCGCACCTTGCCAACACAGCACTTCTCACCACAAACCTGATCCCCTGAATCACGCCCCTGCTGCGCTAATCCCCATCCTCTCAGGTCAGCAAGAAACACAGATGCGCATCCTGATTACAACAGGGCAGAGCTGGCTTCCTCCACTGGTGTTTCTGGTTTGCAGCTCCAGATCCCTGGTTTTATCCTCATCTTAATCCCAGGGCAGGGATTAAGTATACTGCTTGCTTTAACCCACAAGGTTTCCTGTTGAGTGCATGCACAGACACTGGGGTGTGGGGACTCAACCGGTCTTCAGTTTGATGACACCTTCTCCTTTGATGATCGCTCTTCAGGGGTGCTGGACTTGGCCCAGGTAGCATTCATGGCCAGCCAGCAGTGATCACGGAGGCTGCAGGAGGGTGAGGTCTTGAGAGAATTAATAACTGAGAGCATCTAACGAAAGATGCAAAATCCCAGCTGAGATAGAGGGCAGCACAAACACGGAGTTACAGCACTCCCAGGCTGGACACCATAAAAGCATTATTCTGAGATACAGTCGTGAGGAGGCCATTAAGGGCTAATGGCAGATTAGCTTGTCAGGTCACACACCTTGCTGTCACGGATTGTTACAGTCAGCATCCAAGAGGACGCATAGGATGTTGCTTACAACTGTTTCTCAGCAGTGGCCTCAGAGACAGCCATACGGTGCCACCAGCTGACTGTGCTGGCCACCAGCTATGGACCATCTCCAAGTGGAACCAGCTCAAGAGCAACCAAACAAGGCTCTTGGGAGAGCCCACCAGAAGAGGTAAAGCTTTACTGTGTTGCTGAATCAAGAAGAGCTTTGCAATATCAAAATCTGGGGACCTGTTTTTCTCCTTTTCTGTTCCTTTATGATGAGGGACCTACAAAGAGGTTCTGTCCTGAGCTGCCAGGTCACAGCTGTGTCTGGTTAAACAGCTGCTCTCCTCTGAACCCTGTGGTGGGTGCAGCCCAGAGTGCTGGTGGGCCAGACTGGGACATGCCCAGGACAAGGACTGAGCCCTACACCCTTGCCCACCCCAATGTGAAAGCCTGATGCCAGGTTACTCTGCTAATTTTTGTTGAGAAATACTGGAGCTTTTCACTGGTGCTCACCGTCTCTTGGCTGTGTGCTGCCCTGCTAGGAGGTGCTGCAGCTCTTCCAGAAAAGGTGATGAAACCCTGATCCCTGGCACTGCTGTGCAGGACCCCTGGTAAAGCTCATGTGCTCAAGCAGAAGGGTGCAATGCCACCTCCGACACTTCACAGAAACCAAGACACTGCCCAGAGGCATCACAACAGCAGATAACATCTATGGGAGACCCACACTGTTCTCAAATAGCAGCAGGTGAGCAGGTGGGATACCTGCCCTAGCATCTTAAATAACACCAGGAGGTGTGCAGGCACCTGCATCCCCCTCTCTCCAGGGTATTGGGGCAGCTAGAGCAAAACTCACTCATTCACAAGCAGACAAGAAGCCACTGTTCAGGTAAGTCCCTGGCACTGTATGCTCTGCTCTAGACTTTATGTCCAAAAGGCAGAGATTTAGATGCAACACTTCAGTAACTCTAACAGTTCCTACCCAACCCACAGTCTGCTCATTTACAGCCCTGTTTGTCCTGATGGAGCAGCTAGTTTCTATCACATCTCCTTGGAGAGTCACAGATTTCCCACTATTTGACTCTCCATCCAAAAGGAGCAACTGCTGCTGGGACCTGATGGAGGGATGCTGTGGCCCCAGAGCAGAGGGCTGCAAGGCAGCAAAGGGCACACAATATGTAGCGCTGCTCATAAAACCAGCCAGGAATTTTGTCAGTAAAGTCAGAGAGCTTCTGCATATGACATACAATCAGATAGCCCCACTCCTAAGCCAAGGCTTGATTAGATTTTTTTTTTCCTTTTTTTTTTCCCTTGAATGAAGCTTTCTTACCTCTGCAGTGTCTCAGGCGCGGAGCAGCAGACCTTTCCTCTTTTCTGATGGTTTCTTTCTCTTCTGTTATTTTCTTCTTACAGTGTTGGCGGTGCTATGGGTTTGCGATCCAGCTCCCGGGATTCAGGTTTCCTCCTTTCCTCCTTGCTGGGCACAGGCGGGTCACTCTCCACCCCCGAGAAGCAGGTGATGCAGGTGAGGTGCCCTAATGCTGACTTGTGCTTCTCCTGTGGCACCTACAGCTCCTCCCCAGGGGGTGCCCATCGTGGGTGAGGGTGTTTGCCCACCCTTTTTTGTGAGAACAAACCCAGGGAGATGGAGGGAGGGCACTGGGGAGACATCCGTATTGCAACACCAGCAAGGTTTTAGCTGACAGGTTTTGCGGGAGGTCCTGCAGCACCTTTGCCATGCCCTGCAAAGCCATAAGCAGTGCCAATGCATTGCAGCCACCAGCCCCTCGTTAGGCCGGGTGAAGCCAACTCAGGTGCCAGCACCATGAAGAAATGAGGCCTGTTCATCTGCTTCATCCTCCTAAATTTCCTGACCAAGTACCAAACTGCAGGGAGCACTCGTGGCTTAAACTGCCACAATGATCCCGACCTCACCATGCAGCAAATCTCAGTGCTACAGGTTGTGTTGTCCAGTGAATCTGAGCTACGATCAGTACACGCTCTTGACCAGGAGATCATACGTCAACCTTTACTACCCAAGTGTGTTGGCATTGATGAAGGCCAGTGAAGATGCTGGGATAGCTTTTGGGTCTCCCTCACAAGGGTTACCCAAATCCTTCCATTTTGAAATACATACAAGGAGCTGACAGCAATGCTGCAATATTTTTATCTAAGTGTGCAACTCCCACCCTGAATCTCATGCTTCCAAGCGTTAGAGGACATTTGCTACCAGCCAACATATGCTCTTTCACAGCCTTATTTTTCATCTTCTTAATAATATCTAATATTCAGCTACAGCTGTTATTGGCATCTGCTGAATGAGATGCATGATCCAGGCTGCCAGATCCATACCATTATGTTTTCATTGCAAAATCTCAGACAGCATGCACGCAGTCACAGGAGGGTTCAGATGTTTCAGCATTCTAATTTCCCAGTACAGAAGGGAAAATATGACCAAAATACCAATGAAATTCTGAACAACAGAGATGGGCTTTCAGGCCCAGGTGTTTGGGACTTAACAAAGGAGTGCTATGTCTACTATATTTTTTAACCACTTAATGATATTTTAGTTATTTGCCACAGAAATGCAATGACTGAAGTATGAATGGAAATGTCTACATGTGTGAAAGCTCCAGAACAAACAGAAGAGTGAGGGCAAGAAGAAAGGTCTCCATGCTGGCCAAGGACATGATGGAGAGCCATCATACGGATAAGTGCTGAGGAAAGTGCTGTTTGCTGCAGGGGCCAGAGGCTGGGCTCCAAGAAAACGTTGACTCCTGAAGTTTATGAAAGTACAATCCAAAAACTGGTTCATCATCACCAGTCCAGAAGACCTAAGAGACTGGACTTGATACTTGCTATCTACCTGATGCTTCCACATCACCAAAGTCACCATGGCAGGAGGGCCTGGCCACACACAGCAATGTGTCTCATGAGAAGAAACAAAAAATCCAGGAGAGAATGATGGTGAGTGACTCAAACCAGTATGATTGACTTTGTTACCCCTTTCCCTTCTTACATGGTCATTCACTGAGTTTTTTTAATATTAATTTCCTACAAAATGATATAACTGATGTCACCAGATCTCAGAAACAACTGCCTTCCTAGCAACAGGATGAGCTTTGGATCCAGAAACACTCATTCATCCCTAGGCATCCATCCCAAGCTTGGCCCAGAGGGGCACGCTGAGGTCCTGATTTGGGAAGCATTCCCAGTCAGGTCAGACCTCCTTTGGCAATGGGTAAAGTCCAGATAAACACACCGGGTTGTTGTACCAATGTCTACTGGACCATAACAGTGGTCTCTGCTGGATCTGACCACGTCTGGTGCCCACCTTCACAGCAGCAGCTAGAAAACACCGTCCCATTCAGCTTAGCAGCTGTGCAGGTGAATGGCCAGTCACTGCCCTGCTCCAAAATCCCCCTCATCTTTTGCAGGAAAATATTTTTAAAATAAAGTACTCTCTGGAACATTTCTGGGTTTTCAAAGAAGCTGACACGGATAAAGGTCAAGGCTCTCCACAAAGTGCATAAGAACAACCCTGTCTCTCAGCAATATTTCATCTGAATGCTCCCTGATTATGTAAGTGGGCTTGGTCCTCATGTGGAGTGGGAAAATGCCATCCCCGTATCACAAATGCTCAAGTAAGCCACAGGCTTTGTTGTGTTCTTCAGTTGTGCACAGAAAGGGAGAGCTGAATACAAAATTAAGCCAAATGTTTAAACCACTGTTTGGTACAGTAAACAACAGACCATCTTGTCACCTGCAGTGTTCAGAGGATAACTTGTTTTTCTTGCTTAAAACGTAAACCTCAGACAAAAAGCAATAGACCAAGAAGCTCTAAAAGGAGCAGATATTCTGTGTCAGGTAATCAAATTCTCAATTACATTGCAATCACATGGAATGGTGCAATAAAGATAAAACATGTGTTTGTGCAGAAAATCCGCCCACTGTTTCATAAAGTGTTTGATAACGCATCAAACCAGTTTGACCTTTCTTCATGCAAGACAGCTTTTCTCCCGAATGGAAACAGACAAAATAGGCTGGGAGGAAGAAACAAAGGTGATGTGCACATGCTGAGAAACCGTGACACCACCTGCATTCATGTCTGTGCTGTAGGCTACCCATGCCTGAAGAACTGGTGGCATGAAGCCACGCATGGGTCATGGACACACTCCTGCGCCCACCTTTTGTCTGCTCTAGCTGTGGCTTCAAACCGAAGCTGTTAAAAGGGATAAATGCTCGTAGCTCTGTTGGCAACGGGTGCCCGACACCAGTGTGGCTTCTTGAGACCACAAGGGAAGAGAGGAACAACTGCTTTGCCTGGGGCTGTATTTTCTCCCCGGTCACTGCAGCAGGAAGGTGGCTCTCAAGCCTGACTACTGCAGACTCATGATGACCGTTCCACTGTGTGTCCTGCTGGGAACAGTCCCTCGTGGGTTTCTTTGGTGGAGCTGAATGCCAAGGGTGTGAGGTTTGAAAACAGGGCTTGTTTCGTCACACCACGTGGAAGGAAGCACTGCCACTTCCAAATCCATTGATGTGCTATGTTGGGATTTTTACATCCTCCATGATTAAAAAAATAGCCTGTTACAATTAACACTATTCGGTTTGAAAGATAAGTAATTCATTGATCTTTAGGAAAGTTCACAGTACATCAATACTCCAAATTCATCTCAACTGTTTCGATTCCTCTCTTCTTCCTGTTCATTAGGTATTAGCATTTCTACACTGTCTGCTTTAACAACCTGCCTTGAAAAATACAGCACAAGGGGAGTCATCTTAAGTCTCCAGCGAGAAACAAGTCAATAGAGAGAAATAAATTGGCTGCCAGTGTGGAAACTGGCACACTCTTTTGTTTACATAGCTCAAAACTAACACTTCTGTTAAGTGATGACGTGTGCAAACATCTATAATCCACTGCTGTCAAGCCCTGGAGCAAATCAGATAAAAAGAGGGTCATTGTAGTGAAGCATGTAGAAAATTGCAAGCACGCAATATGATCTATCTTTGAGCTGGTTTGCATTGTGTGCTAAATGAAGGGCTGCAATCTTATAAGGGACTTAAACGTTGTCATATGACCAATCACAGCTTAAAACAGCAGACGAAACATATTTTCCTTGGAAAGGAATATGCCACAAAGGCAAGGCAGTAAATGGAGCAAGACATATGCGAATGGATTATTAATAACAAATTTAATCCAAAAAGGTGTGTCTCCACTTTCAACCAAGCTGCAAGCAGCTGACCCGATCAGATGCTGAGGACCAGGTACTTGGCAAAGACATCAGAGGACACACTCAACCAGGGGTCCAGCCAGCCTGGTCGGTGTAGTATCAGCTCTCAACTCACAGAGCAGTGTATGTGAACATAGCTAGGACATTTTCAACTACAGCTTCTCTCCTTCCAAGGGCCACATCCTATTCTGTTTCATCCCACACACCCCACCCTGTGGGTGACCAACCACAAAGAAACAGAGCCCAGTCTCAGAAGCAAAGTAGTGATGCACCGGCTTCACTCATCTGTGGTGCCATCGATGATGTGCTTGAAGGAGAATGGAGAAAATTTGTGTCCAGCTCCCACGTAGAACTTGTTCTGGAACTCCACCCTGGGAAGGAGAAGAGGAAGGCATTGGTGTTGCCCACAAGCAGGACCTACGGCCAGCTGAGAGGCTGAAACATGGCACCCACAGGAAAAGGGAGGACACAAGAGGCGGTGGCTTCTAAGCCAGGAAAATAGGCTCCTTCTGGAGCCAGTGGTGAGACATGGGCTGCCCAGCGAGTGACCAGGCATGTATTCTGCTTTGACTTTCCATCAGTCAGCCTGGAAATGCTTCTTGTGAGGCCAGTCGGCAGGACCTTGCCTGCCCACCAAACTGTTTCCAGCAGCTTTGAGAGCTGGGATAACTGCTTGCTGGTTGCGCACACTGGTGGGAGACAGACGCCTCCCCATCCCTGCACAATGACAAACAACTGCACCCCAGTTTGCCCAGCATTTGTGGTTTGTGGTGGGATGCTACATCACGGAAAAGGCCACAGTTCGAGTGCTCAGGCAGGATGCCAAGTTATGGTGGTGGTGAGGGGTGATTTGTTACCTTGGTCTTGCTTTATGTATTAGCCTAATGGTGCATTCGCACTGCTGTCCTTGCCTGGGCTGATGCCTAGTTAAGGCAGACACAAGCTAACTTAAAACTGGCTTGCCACAAAACCAGAACAACCTGGAGCTCAACCTGGGTGAACAGCACAAGGGCTCACCCAGGTTTTCAGCAGGATTTTGGAGCCCCAGCTGAACTGTTGCTGCAGGAGGTAGTACCCAGATGGCTTGTTTGATGGTAACCCTGTGTGGGATACAACACCAGTGGTGTGGCTGTGCCTTCGGGCCTTACCATTCAGGTCAAGGTGGCCTTGGCAGCTCTGCATGTTTAACCAGGGCAGAGCTGCATGTTGCCATGTGTTCTCACAGTCCCCACAGGCTCAGGAAGACAGGCAGGTTGCTCCAGGGAGCAGCTCAGAGATGGAGCAGGGAGCTTTGACCTCCCTTTGGAGGAGTCTCCCTCACTTCATTTGCCTAGGGAGGCTGATGTCCTAACACATAGGTACTAGCACAACATGTCTAATGCCAGCTGGCTGTTGTCATCTGTTTCCACAGCCTGACCCCTCCCCAAAGACCTCTTTGGGAAAAGCTCCTAAAGACCACACCACCTACCAGTGCAGACGCAAGGCGTGCAGAAAGGCCGAGAGCCCCTCCATGACAAGCAGGATGGCTACTGTCAGCACTGCAAAGGCCGCAAAGATGATGAAGATGACAATGAGGCCTGCCCAGCTGCTGTTGTTCAGCCCATTGTGCATCACCATGGTCCAGAGCACCTCTGACAGTTCTGCAAAGGAAATAAAGGGAAAACAGTGCTGAGCAACAGCTGTGGACAGACAGAGCGTAGTCTGGCAGCTCACCCATTTTTCCCAGTTAGATGAGTTGACCTAGGATAAAATGTACATGACAGCAATCAGGTACATGACAGTAAAATGTACATGACAGTAATCACGTATGGCCACTCCGCCCCTTCTTGATGACTGGGGAAGGCAAGTGGGTGCAGATTGTTTTCCATTGTTCCTCTTCACTGTGTCAGAAGCTGATGGTGCTGTTTCGCCTTGGCTTTGCACCGCAAGTCCATGCAAGCACAGCACCAAGAGTGCTGTTACCCTGGCATGATGCAGTCACCAGTTTAATTTGCACCTCTTTAACATGGCAGATAGGCGGTATGTGGAGCCTTCTAGGGCTGCCTGCTGCTAAATCCCAGTAAACGTGATCGATTGACATAATCAATACATGTGTAGATTAGGTTACAAGCTCTGCTGTTTGATGCTAAGACCCACAGGAGATATGTGATTCCCATTAGTAAGTTATAATTAAATAAATTATAATTTCTTTATAAATTTTTATATAAATTTATATATTATTAATAATTATATATATTTGTAATTCTCTAAACTACTACTCCCAGTGTGTCACAGAGAAGCTGTGGTGGGAAAAAGAAAAACTAAAAAAAAAGAACAACTGGTTGGTCCCACCAAAGGCAGGCTGTATTAGTGTTTAGATTGCTTGCATGCTCTGAAAGGTTGGGGTTTTTTTTTCCTGCACAGGTTTATATCAATGTTTACCACACTGGTATACCTCCATACGTAACAATAACAGATTTCTAACTTACTACCCCAGTCATACAGGACAGATTCACAACTGAGCAATTTTCCTCTTGTGATACAGGAAAAGCAAGGACTTAGCTCAGCTCTTCTCCATCCAGATGCTCCAGCCACCAGTTCAGCCAGGCATTGGTCCTTGAGCCATATTCAGATCTAATGACCTGTTACTTTAGGTGACAACAGATGTAAGGGATCCCTTGTAACTACTGCCCTTGGGAAAAATACTCCTGTCAATTACAGTTTGTAAGGCTGCAAAGGAATACAGTGTTTTTTCCAGGCAGAATTCTGACAGAATATACAAGATGGCCCTTAGCTAAGCTTTTTAGTTGGTTTATTTTATTTAGATACCTGTCCTCCATGTAAAGCTAATGAGCATTAGCTTCCACTCAACACTTACTAGGTTCATTTCTGTGCCAAGTACAGTTCACCCCTGTCAATCCATGGCACGCTCTGCCTTTTGTTTTCCTGTTTTGTGTGCCCAGTTCTTCAGGTCAGGCACAACTCCTAGCCAGAGGCAGTACAGCAATATTAATAAAAAACATTTCAGAAAAATTAGAGTCATTGAAAATCTGAAACATCGGCCTGAGGCAATTTCTAGTAATTGAACATTTATTTTTATCTTAAATCAAGACAAAAGACATTGAAATGCTGTACATTTCTCATGGAATGAGAGGTTCCACTAAATGTTGCTGGGAAAAATCCCAGTGAAAATGACAAATTACAGGATTTCTTGAACAAAAACTTTTTTTCTCATTTGCTGAACCAAATAAAAATAACTGTTTCAAGTCATTTTGGAATTCCCCTGTACACCCTAAGGTGATAGCAAGTGCCTCTGTGGAAATGAAGCTATGATTCCCATACTGCTTTTACCTCTGTGAACTGGACTACCCATGTGGGCTGTACCTCCCACCATACCACACCCTATGAGGAGTATTCCAGAGGGGTGGGAAAGGGGACCCAGCTAGTAAATGCAGCCAGGAGCTGCCTGCTCTACAGCTGCCAGGGGTCACCACTAAAAACTGAGGTGGACACCACAAAATGCTTGGATTGATCTGACCTGAAGTGAATCATTGCAAGACACAAACATCCACAAGGGAAGCTTTGATTTAATGGAGAAATTTGGAACAATAATCAAACACTGGCAGAGGAAGTGATGGGCATGGAGCTGCTGGTGAGGTAAATAACAGGTGGTAAATCACTCACGTGCATGGGCTAAGCTCAGTGCCCAGAGCCGCAAGTAGGATGCTGTGTTGGAGATGCAGCCAAGGCAGTATTCAATGGTATGGATGGCCTGGTGGACAAATATATCTCCAAAATTGAACTGAAACAACATGAAACGGAACACATTTTATTAGTTCTTAGTTCAGAGCTTCCTGGTTAACAGGGCAACACTCCACCAAAGGCTCTTCATAGTCCTCCCTTTTCCTTGATATGTCCTGAGCAACACACAGACAGTTCCCAGATCGAAAGACTGCTTTGAAAATTGTCAGTTCTCTACGATCTTCCCATGTCTTCTCCCCAGAGAAATACAATTCCCACGAAAAGCAAATGTTCATGAACCAGGTCTTATTCCAGCCTTATGATTTCAAATCTGAAATAAGATGGCAATCCAGTTGCTACCCATCGTTGTGATTTCTTGTAGAGGCAAAAATTCTTATATAAAAGAGAGTTTTCCAGACTATCTGCCTGTTGGCATATGCATTTTGGGAGATACCACTGAATAAGCACATCTTGTAAGACCGTGAAGAGTCCCTGTGTCCAGGAACAGTCAGCCATATCCTCACTCAGCATTGTTGGTACTCCCAACTGCTACAAACACTTTTGTCACTTTAACTGTGTTGCTGCATACTGCAGAAGGCCTTGACAACACCTGCCAAAAGAACACTTTTCTCCCTAGCCAGCACTACAGGCTGCCAACTTTTCAATGCTCCTGTGCAATTTAAAGGAAGGAAACCTCACTGATTGTTGGGGAAGGCTTGACCTTCTCCAGGTACAATGTGGAAGTGAAACAATGCCCCCGGGGAAAAAAAAACTTGAAGTTTGTATAAGCCTGAGGTTTGTAAGAATGCCTGCCATCACGAGGTAAAACTAAAGGAAAAATTTAGAGGAATTCTGTGAAAATTCAAAGCTTAGTCTTCTTGGAAATACAAACTATTGCAACAGTATGTCTTGGTATCTTGTTAAAAAGAAGGGCTGACAACTCTGCAAAAGCCTCCTGCTTGACTTTGTGTCTTCTACTATTGTGTCTATCTGAATAATTTTCTGCCCGCATCTTCTTACCTCTTCATCATCGTCCCCATGTCCTCCGTGGCCACCACTGTGGTCTCCTTGGGAAGCTTTATTGGAGTGGTTGGCCTCTGGGACATCTACCTCATTTTCACCTCCAGGGTTTCCTGAGATAGCTTGAGACTGAACCTTTCAGGAACAAAATGTAACATATCTTTTATGTCATGCTACAGGTGGATGCCAAAATGAATCTGACCATGGCACACAACTGCATCAACAATCTCATGATGGGTAACATATGAAGGACTATAACATGAGCATGAGGATAATTTCAACAGTAGTCAGTCACCATGAACAACAGAAACTGAGTAGTCCTGCCGAATGCCTAATAATACTTAAATATTTTCCATACTAGAGCATTTCCCACTCATTCCAGCTACTTCGGAGCTAGTTTCTAGTCTCACAATGCCCTCTTTATACCCACCATGAGAAGATCCATCCCTTTTGAGAAATGAGAAAATTGAGGCACATTAAAGCTGATGAGCTCAGTTAGATGGGTGCAAATCACAGGAATTAGCACCTAGTGAAAGGGAAATGGAGCCTGAAAGGATCAGGTGACTTGATGAGGGTCACACAGTTCCTGGGATACAGACAGAAATACAATTCATATCTCTTGATTAATTTTAAGTTGACAAAAACCTTATAATAACCCATCTTATCTCTGTAATTATTCTTTACGGAGCTTTTCTAGAGGCCTGAACAACCTGATACGAGCCTTGCTCCAGAAATGACAGCACAGCAGAAGAACAGCTGTACATTATATGCCTACTATATGGCATAACCAAATACGGACCTTACAGCTTCTGTCAAGTTTTGTCCTGTCACTCTTTATAGCTTCCAGCAGGTTTCATGGGCAAGGTCTCGTGATAACATATTGTTTCCTATTACAGCAGTAATCATTGTCACACTCACTTTGTCTTTGCTTTACCTGAATGTCAGCATAGAGAGCAGACTTTGTTGCAAACATATAAATCTGCGTAAATGTAAGATGTGATCAGACAGCTAACATATGAAAATTAGGAACAGAAATACGGGGGCATAATAGGAGGTGGGGAAAAGCTGTCAGATGTTACTAGCATGAAAGCAGGAGATGGAGTCAGCCATGTCAAGTTTTCATCCAAATCCCAGAAGAATGACAAAATAAGAAATTACAGCACAGAGGCAGGGCTGCAAAGGTCTCCCAGGGATCTGGCTTTCAGTTATAGGTCAGAAGTGACTGGGTTGGAAAAGGTCACGCAACACAACCAGCATCTCTTTCTTCAAATGGAAACATCTGTGCCCTATAAAAGGTACTCCAGGCACTAACTCCAACTATAAAGAGAAGTAAATCCTGACAGACAAGTAAAGTCGTGTTAGTGTAATAAAGGAGAGAATTAATGAACAACTGGGAAATTGCAGCTGCCGCAGTTACACACTAAAGAGCTGGGCAAACCACAGAGCCCACGGGAAGGAAGGCTCCATTAATGTGAAGGCAATCACTTAGGGAAGAAAGCATTGCTGGAGAACAGGCAACAGCTTTTAAATCAAGCCTCTCCTCCAAGCAGTGTTGATCTCTCCAAGAGAGGAGCATCACAGGTGCCTTCCTACAGAGCAGCCAACCAGTGGTTAGTGGTGGCTGTGGGACAGGAACTGAGTCCTTTGCCCTGTCTTGGCTTTGCCAGCACTTCAGTCTTTCTAAACATTCTCTGGTTTTGGATACAACGCTTAAAAGAGATCAGTGTCAGCCTAACTCTTCTCCCAACAAATAAGGTATGGCCTTGTGAGCAGAGCTCCTGCTTCCCGTTAAGATGGCTCAGCCAAATGTCCATACACATGCTCTCGTTGCATGTGCCATAAAGCACAGTTTGAAATCACTGGAGAAACTCCGAGATCAGAGAAAAGCAGATTTAGATCTCTGCAAACAATTTTTTTGGGTCTGTCTCCTCAGCTTTGCCTCTGCTGTACTGAACACCTCTTGCCTGACCCACATCCCTTACCATGCGCTGTGCTTTCAGGTGGTTGGCTCGGAGGATGAAAGGTTTAATTAGGAGCATCCAGGGAACAGCAATCAGAGCAAATATGACCAAGAAACTCTGCACTTCTTTCTAAAAGACAAAATAAGAAGACCAAAAAGTTACTTCCTTTAGCCAACTACACTTATGGTTAGAAACCTGATTCTATACATTTGCGTGGGTGTGTGTGATGGTGTTAGTTTTGTTTTGGGTTTGTTTGTTTTGTACAACAGATATGCTCTCTGTACTGCTTGAGTCTCCTCTGCTTGTAAGGACATGAAAATAAGTGTATCCTGCTTAAGGCTCCAGAAAGCATTGCCAGACAGAGATGGTTGGAGACTCTGAGATGAAAGGCCTTCATGTTGGAAAGGGCTAAAATGCCAAAACCCAATGTTGCTGTCTTGAACCTGTATCTCCATTGTTCCAAGTGAATGTCCTAGCTGCTGGGTGAGCCAGTCAGTCTGCCTGGCTTTGGTTAAAGTAGAAACGCTACAATAAGAGCCAAGTCATTCATGTCTTCCCCTGGAAAGCAGGGAATCCAGAATTTGCTCTACATTTGCAATTCCAGAAGATAACTGAATCCCCACAGTCCATGTCTGATAACACAATATAAGGTGTTCTTGTTGCAGTACGCTGCCCCTCTTGCTGTCCTAACATACCTGTTCTTTAAGAAAAACAAACAAATAAAACCCCAAGGTACAACTTTTGCATTTTTCTAAAGCTGACACAGATCTCTGATCACCTTATGGTTGGTCTCATACCATCTTTGCATTCCGACTACCCAGATGCATGGCAGAGACAGTTGCTGGTTGGGTAAGGTGACAGGAGTACGAGAGAAAACTTACCATCTTGAAAAGGCTTTGGGATGTTATAAAGCAAAACGTGAATCTGGTGAGTTTTTGAAGGCTGGGAAAACTGTGTTTTCCAAAACTCCCCTGCAACCTTAACACAGTTACTTGGAACTGCTTGGGGCTCTCTACTACCTCTGAACCACCAGCAGCCCTAAAATCAAGCTCACATTGAAGTGCCAGACTGTGTGACTGTATAGATTGTAGACGCATACATGTGGCTGGAGGCAGTATTTGCTTGCAGATTCTTCATTGATGCTGCTGACATAAAATCAAGCAAGAAAAACATAATCCATGTTCTGAGTAAATAAATAGACATGACTTTAAAGGATGTTTTCTCTTAGGGGAAACTTTTTACCCTTTTTTTTTTTATTATTTTTTAAGTCAACTCCCCAAAGGAGATATTTCAGACAAAAAGCTGCCAGAAGATTCTCTAGCTACTTCTGTTTTTTAGCTGAAAATTGTTTCCAAGTTTTCCAAAGAAGAAAGAAGAAATCATCAAGGAAAGGAGAGGCATGCTTTGTCTCTAGCATGCTAGCATCGTGCCAAGACTTCAGGATAGCGCATCTGCAATACCCAGCTTTGCATCTCTAATCACCCTTCTTCCTTTTTTTTCCCCAAAAGTATCTTAAATTGCATCATCGTTCTTGTAAAGATGATGCTAAGGATGAGGTTTCCTCTGCATCACTGATTGATAGCTTCTCTGTCCTACCTGCCACGACAAACACCAGAAGAACAAACTTCTCTTATGTGACTGGCACTTGTGATTGAGCTTCAGAGACTGTTCCCCATCTTTATGCCCACTGTCCACAACACCCACTGTGAATCCAAAACCAGCTACAGTGGTTTTGAGCTGCTTGATCCATACCTGATGCAGATATAATGGAGCATTTGAAGTGTCACTGTAATTGAACAGAAACATATTGATGAAGTGGATGAGGATGCTCGGTGCACTCTGGGATGAGTGGACATCGAAATGACACCATTTGAAAATAATCATGAAGACCAGGTAACCAAAAAGAGAGAGAATAAAAATCATCTCTGGAATGAACTGAAGGATAATGTTTATGTATTTCTTGAAGTAGCTGGAAAGAAACAGGAAAGATAACTACAATTAATACACTAGGTATTAACTTAAAGTTGCACCCAAGTATGGTAGTACGTTACACTACTTGATGTTTGCAAAATAATATAAGAAACATATAAGTATCACTAGCCAAGAAAGAATTCTGTAATTGCAGTCTTTACCAACGAAAGCCATTATGTAAATACAAAAGCTTTGTCATCCTGATTCTCTTCAGGTTTTCGTACATGAGCCACCAGTATCTCAGCACCCCAAAAGATTACTACATTGAAATGAAAGCTGATTCTCAGAAATGGCTATTTTACGAAGTTAGGCATTACATGTTAAGGAAGGTCAGAATCAGTTCTGTAGGGGCAGTCCTCCTCTCTGTCATCTGCAAGCACTTTCTGTACTGTCACTGCACTCCTTCCAGCTTTGAAGAGTCTCTCAAGACAGTAGTTTCAGCCTCTCCACTCTAACACCATTTCTTGTTTTGCATTGCAAAATAGAGAGGGAGACTTATAGAGATGCACACCGACAGATTCTGACCAAAAGCCCACTAGTCAGGTGAAACACACACACAGATACTGTGCAAGATTTCTGTGTGCTTTGGATTAGTGCAGAAGAGTTTGTCTTTCAAGACAAAAGTTATCAATAGTGGGAGGTGCTATATGTTTTTAATTCAGTGTACTTCAGCATTCCTGCAGAATCAAGAATGTAAGAGAGAAAAAGAGAAAGAGAGAGCGAAAGAGAAAGAGAAAGAGAGAGCGAAAGAGAAAGAGAAAGAGAGAGCGAAAGAGAAAGAGAAAGAGAGAGCGAAAGAGAAAGAGAAAGAGAGAGCGAAAGAGAAAGAGAAAGAGAGAGCGAAAGAGAAAGAGAAAGAGAGAGCGAAAGAGAAAGAGAAAGAGAGAGAGAAAAAGAGAAAAAAAAAGAAAAAGAAAGCTTATACAAGAGAATATCTGCAATGCAATGGCCACCAATCTGGCCTTCAGACTCAGCACTCTGTACAACAGTGGTGTGAACCAGTCACTGTACAGGGCATTTCTACCTGCCTTGGAGAAAAGGTAAAGTTCAAGTAATGGGTCCAAGATATGAGGATTTCTCTGAATGAAGGACACTACAGATGAGGACTTGTGTGCTGCAGCAACGGGCTTGACAAAACATACTTACATGTGGTTGAAGAGACTGAGTATCACCCCAAAAATCATGTGCACAATCCCTACGACAACTGACATCTTCATTTTGTAGGAGTTCAGGAAAGTCAGCTTGTTTGATGCAATGTTCCAGATCTTTGAGGAAAGAAGCAGAGACAGAAGAAGAAGGTTTTCATGTGTGTGCTCAATAACAGATTTGTGGAAGTTGTTGCTTTGATGCCAATAAATTACTTCTACCGGTTCTAGTAAGAACATAACAAGTAACAGAAATGTAGATGTTTCTTATAATACTTTTCACACTGCCAAGCTTCTCATCTATAATGTGTAAAGTATTACTCTCACTTGACAGAGGAATCAACAGGAACTTAAACTGATGCACTGACTTTGCTTCAGTCCTCCAGAACTGACGCAAAGGATGGCAGCAGAACCTAGACATTTTCAGTGCCATTCCTTGCCCCCAGGCTGAGTCATCTCCTGTAGCAGAGGTGGAAAGACGTGGGAAAATCCCTTGTGCTGCCACAAAAATTTGTTCCACCTTCATCAGAGGAGTACCAAGGGCAGAGCATATTCAAACTTTTTGTTTG
This sequence comes from Pampusana beccarii, assembly GCA_013399365.1. NCBI lineage: Eukaryota > Metazoa > Chordata > Aves > Columbiformes > Columbidae > Pampusana > Pampusana beccarii. Next base: position 1,087,076 of record VWYH01009266.1, read on the forward strand.
AACAAAAATGCAGCTCATTCCAGCTCTTTGGTCATGGAGATCAGATCATCTCCTGCCTCTCTGCAGTAGCTTTTTAGTTGCCTTAAGACAGTAACTATATACTTCTTCTCAGTCCTGCCCTTTTTATGCTACAGAGCTCCAGGGTTCCTTCTCTTTTCTTCTAAGACTCCCTAGATCCCGAAGTCTTCTGACCCCAAAGATGGTAAGTAGATACATCTTTTCAGATACTAAGTATAGTATCTGCACAGAAAGAAGGGAAAATGAGATTATTTGGAAGGCAAAACATTAGCTTATGTGACTTTGTTCAAAATGCTTTGCCTCTTCTATGGCTATGGAAGAGCCTGCCTAGCCTCCCCAGTTCAAGGTGACTTTCTGTTCCAAGATATACCTCAGCCATCCTGACAGGACTTGCAAAATGCAAAGAGCCTTCCACCCTTCTGGGCAGCTGACATAGATAATTTCCACAGAGAGGGTCACAAGGGGGCTGGTGCTTTCCAGCCCACCCCTACCCTGCCAGCACTGGTTTAGCGGACTCCTCCCTCCCAGCCAGGGGCCCCAGCCCCTGGAGCAAGCAGCAGCCAGGATGAAAGAGGGGCTAGCCTGGGTTAGCCTCAATTCAGGATGTTTTGGGGCAATGTACAGGAATTTCATCTTCTTCTGTCGTGACTTCTTGAGCTGCACTGCCTATGTCCTGGGCAGAGCACTAGAGGCTGGTTTGTGAAAAACTTACTACAAAGTCGACCTCTCTGCAAACCAGGGGAAGCCAGTTTTTATTTGTGTGAGCAACTGAAATGAGAGTGCATCTAGCAGAACAGAGGTTATTTGGCTGATATGAAGATTGAAACAGAAAAACTTGATGTTACCAACTGCATTTCAGTGTGTGATAGAGAACAACGGCAAGAAAAGAGAACTAGGACACAGAAGAAAATGTGGATCCGTTAACCAATACTTGCATTTACTTCACACTTCAAACAATAAATACACTGCATATAAATTAGGATGTTGGCCTCAAACTTGTGAGGTAGGTCTGGAATCAGTTAAGTACTCCAGTAAGGAAACTTGAGTCCAGCAGCCTGGTGACAGAGCAGAGGCTGCAGCACAAGACCACTCTCAGTGAAATCAAAGTTCCTTCCTGCTTACCGTTTTGCTGCTGCCTGTGCAAAACTGTCAGCAATGTATATCTGTGGTTGCTAAAGAAAAGCATCACAACTACTATCTAAAGAACAGGCAAAGAGCAAGAAGTTAAGAGCACGGCTTCAGGAGAGAGAGCAGGAAACTCCTGATATACCTGATATATAGAAACAGGACTGAAATACAAATTATCTTAGAGCAATTTAATTTAATTACCGGATCTATTCCAAATGGATATGGATTTCCAGAGTAGACTCCGGGGACTGCTGGATCCAACTGCAGCACCGTATTTTCATGAAGCACGTCCTTACTAAAAGAAAAAAGGGAATTGACCTTTGCAGCTTAATCTCACAGCATAAGTCTACAGTATATTTATGTGACATGTGCTGAGGGCTACCCCATGATATCTGTCACCAACTCCAGTGTTTCTGTGAACTGTTATCCTTGGCGTGCGTGTGTGTGCGTGTGCACGTGTGTGTATAAATGGGTCCTACACAATGGCACTGAATAATTCTCTATGCATCAGTCCCGGACACCTGCAGATTTTTATGCACATCAGATCCTGAACAAACAGGCGTGTTCCCGGGGACTCTGCATTTCCATTTCAATAGTGAGTTTGTCTGTGTGTGTCAGACAAAACCTCTGATTCATTCATGACTGCATCCACAGCAGGGAGTTCTTCCATTCCCCACACAGGCAGTTGCTGTGCCTTTCTTTCAAAGCCTACGTGCTCCATTCGGTGTGTTTTCAGTTCTTTCCCACATTTAGCTACTTACTTCCAAGTGCTATTTTTAAACATGGGGCTGATATGCCATGAAGAGCCAAAGATGTTGAACGATTTGGAGAAGCAGTCATTGTAGATGAAGCCAGTGTACATGGAGAATATGCCCATGAGCAGGATCAGGTAGCGCCCACTGAAAAAGGTGTTCCAGATCTGCAGGGGGAGAAGCCAGTGCCAGTGACCAAAGTACCTGCAGTCCCACCAAATGGTGGGCATCAGCCAACAGGAGACATGATCGTACCAGTCTATGTATGTACCATTATTCATAGGAAACTCCAGGTTCCGTGGGCCAATAGAGGTCTCTGTGTAGAAGCGGGCAGAATTACTTGCCAAATCTCTGCCTCATGAGCATCTTCAAAGGAACTGCACTCAGCCTTTGGGAGGCTGGATGCCCCTTTTATCAAATTGGGATTATGAGCCTTTTCCTACGCTGATGGGGTGCACCAGCAGCCCATGATGGTACTCACCTCATTAGCGCTTTTCTGGGCCAGAAGGCTTTTCTCATTAATGACCATCCAGAGGGCAAAGCCCAGCATGACAGCGCCATGGCCACAATCCCCAAACATCACCGCAAACAAGAAGGGGAACGTAATGATAGTGTATGGAGCTGCAGGAAGGAAAAGACAAGAAACTGAGCAATTCCTAAACAAAAAAAGGTGTCAGCAAAGCAGCAGTCCACCCCACCAGGCCATTATTCACAGTTGCTGCCCTTACAGGCCTCCACAATCCCTCCCCTACTCACCTGGCAGTTATATATAATGCAGAACTGGCTTTATCACCAGAAATATTTTCTAATTATATGACCTACATCTTCCTTGCAATTTTAGCCTTCATTTCATGTCTCACCATAATGAACACCATGTGTAGACAATTATATTCTGTTTTGCAACGGAATAATGTATTTGAAGTTTGTTATCATGTTTCTCAGTCTTCTCAGCCTCAACAACCTGAGTTCATCCAATCCTCTCCCATGGCCCCCATTTTTAGGTTTCTGTTCATTTCTCAGTGGTCTCTTTGAGATTCTCTTACCATTGTTTGACACTTTTCTCAGGTCCTTCAGGCCTTTTTTTGCCTCAGCACTATAAGCTTGATTTATATTTGCCTTATGAGCAAATATGAGTCTTTTTCTCAGAGCTGCTACCTCACCATTTGTTCCCCATCCTGTGTTTGCGTAGTTCATTATTCCTGTCACAACCAATCATTGAAGACCAACAACTCAATTCTTTGCCTGAGAAAAGCCATGCCTATCTATCAAACAGTATCAATTTTACCAGAAGAAAATATTATTCAGAATTCTCGATCAGGAATGAGCACATGTTTTATGATAGCGATGGAGCTCAAAGGCTTTACTTTGGCTCTAGCAAGCCAGGTGCAGGTAGTTGAGTGTTTCTCACCTGGGTTCATCTCTCTGTAGTTGCCCACACCGTATGCGTCCACGATGTTCTGAAATCCAGCCGTGAACTTGTTGGTCCTGTTGAAGGTAGGTGGTGCCATCTTGGTGTGTACGACAGTCAGGATAGGGGTCATAGAAGAGCCACTGCGCTCCTGCAAACCCAGTGACAAGGACAGACAAGTCAGGGTGGATAGCAGAGAAGAATCAGTCCCAAAGCACCATGGTCTGTGTCCAAACATGCACAGGCAGCAACATGAAAGCTGGGCTCAAGAGTGTTGTATCTCAACCCTTTTTCTAATATCCAGATTTTTCCATTTTCTGTGTGTCGTGTATCCTGTGGGACAGGGTTAATTTTCTTTATAGTAGCTGATAAAGTGCTGTGTTTTGGAGTTAGTATGAGAATAATGTTGACAACACACTGATGTCAGTTGTTGCTATGCAGTCAAGGACTTTTTGGCTCCTCATACTGCTGACCAAAGGGATATTCCATACCATATGGGATCATGCCCAGTGTAAAAGCTGGGGAAGAAGAAGAAAGGGGGAGATGGTTGACGTGATGACATTTGTCTTCCTAAGTCACCATTAGGTGTGATGGAGCCTGGCTTTCCTAGAGATGGCTGAACACCTGCCTGCCCATGGGAAGCGGTGAATTAATTCCTTGTTTTGTTTTGCTCGTGTGTGTGGCTTTTGCTTTATCTATTAAACTGTCTTTATCTCAACCCATGAGTTTTCTCACTTTTGCCCTTCTGATTTTCTCCCCTAACCCACCCAGAGGGAAGTGAGCGAGCAGCTGTGTGATGCTCAGTTGCTGGCTGGGGTTAAACCATAACACTGTGCTACTGATTTGTTCAGGGAAAGCTGCCAGCACTGCTGACTCTTGTGGGTCAATCACAAACCTGCTAAGACTTAATGCCGACCTTATACTCCCCGAGGCCAAGTGATCATGTGACAACCTCAGCTTTAATTAAAATAGAAAAGGGAGCCCAGCATTATGGTAACAGACAGAAATCTGAACACATGCTCAATACATAAACAATTCAATTTGGGTGAGAGCTTCAAGGACTCAAAATGTTTGTCCTTACCATTCCCTGATGGAGAGCTTTTTTTACCCGGCCGGTATCAGCCACTGGGAACCAGATCTCTGCGATGACGCATTGCTGGGTGACGTCAATGTTACAGCAATTCAGCATGTGGTAGATGGCCTTGATTTTCTTCACCTTGATCCTCCAGGACCACAAGCTCGCTGCTGCCTCATGCAGCAGTTGCTGGCGGTGGGACTCAGTTTGGGTTATCACCTGTAAGCACAGCACAGGCAGCACTTGAGACAGGAAGGGACAGGTGGCATGGTCTATTCAGCAGTTATTTGGCAGGTGGAATAGTGTTGCAGAAAGGGAGTGATCCCTATAAATGTGTGGGCAGTCCTGGAGGGCAGTGTGTGCAGGTCTGGACACAGCAACACTTGATACCAGGTGCACAATGCTGTTCACTAAGGACTCTCCCTGCATGGCCCTGGGACTCTGCAACTATAGAGGAGAACATCAGGAGTGACTGCACTGTGGGGTTGTCTCCTTACCCAGCAGCTTACAGACTGGTCACACCTCACCATGCGCCCCGCAACCCGCCATCTGCTGTAGGCATCTCCGTGCCACAAACTTGGGGCACATCACATCCGTGAGCGTGCCTGCCCTACTAGAGGTACAGCTCATGGCCCTGGTGGGACCTCCATGCATCCTGTGGCCATCACAGTGCTGCTACATAACAGACGGAGATAACATGTTGGGAAGATAACCTGTGTGGCCTGCAAGTGCTGAAGAAGTCTAGCTGCCCACGATGCTCAGGAGCGAAAGGCAGCTTGGGAGCAGACTTGCGTGCAGGCTTGGCAGTCACAGGCATCCACAGAGGGGGTGACAGCAGGATGTCAGCTGCAAGATGGGCCACCTCAGGCAAACAGGGTATCTGTTCCTCCCTGCCTTGGGACATGCTGACTGTCGTGTGTGACAACACAAAGGAGTTCCTCCAAAAGTTGTCCTGATACAGTATATGGATATACAAGCTACCAAGCACCCACAGCAACTGAAATCGTAATTTTCAAGTGTGTGTTAAATGTTGGGGTAAAAAGGTTGGAGACTTGCTCTTCTACAACAGCAGTCTTGGCTTTCCAGTGCTAGTGTGACAAACACCCCACGATTTCCTTGGTAAAGGAAATCTAAATATAAAGAAATATTTAGAGTCCCCTCTGAGCCTAGTATAGTTGAACTACACTTGTGACTGAACAACTTTACAAACTGCTGATGGAAACCATGCTGTAAGAGCTAGATGAAACTATTTTGGACAATGTGCAGTTTGCTTACAATACTTGTAGCCTGCTGATGACCTTAGATCCTACCCTGTACCCTAATATCATAAGGTCTAAACCTCCAACCTCTGCACAGCCAACAGCAGCAAGCAGTTTTTGAGCCCCTCACATGGAAGGCTGTCCCTTACGCATGTAAATGGGCAAAGCAGAACACAGCCACTGGCCTCCACAGCTGGTGGAGGGACCACTCCTGGGCTGGTGGCTTCATCCCCAGCCAGCTCTGCACAACCAGGTCTCAAAACAAGCCTGGGATCTGGCCACGGGACAGGGTTTCAGACAGAACAAATACCTGGGAGGTCCCACTTGCAGGGTTCAGACCCCAGTAAAGCCGCTGGCACTTACTGCGTTTAAATCCTCGATCCTTGTGTTGACTCCATCAAGCATTTCTCGGCGCTCAGTGGCAGACTCTGGACAGGGATAGACTGTGGTACGAAATCTAGTCTCAGTAAGAAAAAAGTGAAAAATACCATTTATTTGACTGACTTTTTCTTCCTCTGGACTCTTCGCAGATCAAAGGCAAGGAAACAAGGCATTATTCTTTACCCAGTAGTGTACACTTGTTACATGTTACAGAACTGTGCCTGGTCTCCCAGAAAGGTGTAAAAAGGCACATTTATTAGTATCTCTTCATGGGAAAAAGGATACCTTCGCCTGTTCTAGCTAAAACAAACCAACCAACCAACCAACCAAAAAACCCCCCCACACACAAAAAACAAAAAAACACTACAAGGTACGTCATATTGTACAATGGTCAACACTAACGTGCAGGCATCTCCCTTGTGCCCACAAGCTTCCCGAATTGCTAAGAATCACCAGAAAAAAACCCTCACCACCACCCTGGCAAAGGCATCCCCGATAGCACGGTAGCCAACAGATGGCCCTCTTGCACTGTGGCTGGAAGAATTCCACGTCCCTGTCCCTGCACTACCCCCTCGCAGGCACTGGGGGAGGGCATCGGCTAAGCCACTGCTGCACAGCAAAGAGACTTCGTGCTGCAGGCTGTGTCAGTAAATAACCCTGAGGGGGGGGAAAAAATCCCTAAAACCCACGAAAACCACGCACCAGTGTATTTCCAGGATAAAAAACAAAAGGAGGATAACCACACAGCCAGCTCTTGGATTCTGGTCTGTCTGTTTGGCTAGACAGCTTGGGAGCGAGGGAAGGATGAAACACCTGAGAGTGTTATCTGCTATGTCCTCTTAGATGTGGCCATGCAAATATAAATGCTTTAATAAACTTACCCCCAAGGCTGTGTTTTTGAGATTCAGCTGGTTTGTTCAGTGTGGTATAATAAGGACTAATGTGGGCTTCTAATATGTAAGTGAAGGTCTTACGTCCATGCAGGTGTTGTATAATGCTTCATCTACAGCACACAACATGACCTTCTCCATCACGGCTGCCAGTTCACACTAGTGTAAAGCTGCTTACACTAGTACAGCACACTGCGGTGTTGTAAAGCCACTATATGAACCCAGTACCACCCGTTAGAAATAAATGAGCTGCACGTCTCTCTGAAAAGTGCACAGCTACCTGTCCTGCCTGCAAAACAGGTCCCAGAGTATACTTCACGCATGAAGAGCAGGGACAAGGAGTTCCCACTGGGACCTCGCGGGTCACAAGGTGCAATGCTGCAAGGCTCTGCACCTACAAGCTTTGACTGAGCTGAGGTGCTGCACCAACTAAAATCAGCAGAGATCTCTCCTTTTTTTTCCTACTGGATTTGTTCAGTACTGTCTAGCGCCTGTGCCAGCCCTGCCACTTCAAGGGTATTATGAATGTCATCCTCCAATATCGGCCCAACAAGTCTGCAGGAAGAGATCACTCCTCTTTATGGAATGGACATCTTCTGCCCATCTAAGGCAACAAGATTCTACCATCCTGCCGTGGAGTTATGCTGAGTTAGGGTTGCTGAAGGGCTGCCTTTCTGTACGTGAGATGAATTAAAAGAAGATGTAACAGGGTCATAGGGGCCTATCCCTGTTTAAGAGACAAAAACGTGCATGCTCTGTATACAGATAAGCATCATGTTCTGGCTTTGTCTGAGCACAGAATATATAACCACCTGCTCTCCAAAATTGGTTCCAGTGCACACACAAGTGAGGACAGTTGCAAATTGAAAAAAACACAGAGTGGTTTCCTAGAGATCAGCCCAGAGCTGTGTGTAATGACAGCACGTGCTCTTCAGCTAAACTTCCCTTTCCAGAATTCAATCTCACCTCACTCAACACCTGATATTCATTTCCAAAGGTTATTCACCCTACCTAATTATTTCCATCTTCTTATTCTTCACAACTCTTAGTTCATCTTTAATAAGGATTTTTAATCAAACTTGAAAGCTTATTCCTCCATGCTGTACAGTTCCCCTGTTTCCAATAACGTTATTGCAGCAGTGTTGCTTTGATCTTTTAAGAGCCATTTTGCATACTGAGTATCAGCTTTGCCCTCATGGCACAGACATCTCTGAAAGCTCCAGGAGAATTCAGCAGGGAATCCTTATATTGATAAACCCAGTTTAGTATTCACATTAGCACTGAGGCAGCCGCAAGAAAAGGAGGAAAAGAAAAATTCTTACATTTTCCTCCTCCCTGCTCCCTCTACACCTTTCACTAATAAATTTGTGCATGGACTTAATGCTCATGAAATTGGCAGACTAATGTTACCAATTAGAGTCAAGCTGGGACTACAAGCGTAACCTGAGGCACAGTGCTCTGCAAACAAATCTTAGCCTGCCTTGCAGGAGACTGGCTTATACCAGTCTCATGATTTTTTGCAGGATATTTACTTGTCATGAATGATGACTTAGTGCTAAGCCGAAATGTCCTGCTGGGGCTGGAATGACACTGCCATCTGCTTTTAGGTATAGTTAACCCTGCCTTGAAGATGGACCAGACCAAAATTTGAGAGAGAGGCAGAAAAGACAGAAAGGATGATTTTAAGTGTAGCCTGATTAGCTGGCAATAAACAAAAAAACCAGTGCACTAGCACTGCGAAGGACATCCCGCGAATTTATCTTAGGTAAGTGTGTTTTACTTCAGTTACAAAGGCTGAGAGAAACCAGTCTAAGTTCCTTTCCATTAATCTACCACCACATCCATGCCTCTAGCTCATTGCACATCTTGGCCTACCCTGCAGGGATCTGCTCACACTTCCAGTGCTGCCTTGCCCCACGCTCCCAGCTGCACCCCACTGCAGAGGGTCATGCCTCCAGTTTGGATGATTCTGGGCTCCATAATGAAAATGCTGACAGGCATCGCGTTGCCTGTTCTTTTTCTCCCACCCCACAAAAAAATTACTGGGCTTTTGACTGCAGGGAATTTAAAATGCTGCAGGGAAAAAAAAAAAAAAAAAAAAAAAAAACACACAAACAAAAAATTCCCTCCAAAACGAAGTGCTTGCAGCACTCTGGGCAACCCCAGCCAACTCAAAGTGTATGGCCTGGTAACTTGCAAGGCCATCAGCACAGGGGCGAATGCAACGGGAAGCATTCACCAGCAGCAACTGCTCGTGAGTACAGAAGAAAAGGCTACTGAACAGGCAAAGGAAATGGGAAATAAACAGGAAATGGGAAATAAGTGGGAAATTGTAATCCAGAGAGGCTCACTGAAAGCTGAAAGACCACCGGGCGCAGCAGTCTGATCCTGTGCAGATGGCAAAACTCCCTCCATCTCTGAGGTTCACAATCAGAAATCAGTGGCTGAGAGCTGGGACTCTTTCCCCCAGCTGTCCAGGCTCTCTTGGTTGCTTCAGAGAGAAAGATGTCCACCTCAGGAGGGCTGAATTGCTCTCAGGATGAGCACTGCTCTCCACTGCCTCTAGAAGGCATCTAACACAGGAATTGCTGACAAATCCCCAGGGGTCTGTTGCTCCATGGGACCCAGGTCAGTTCTCCCAGCTGGATGAATGGTCTTCCTGCTTTTATTCTGATTAAAGGCAGGATGTAAGGAAAGAACTGCCCTGAGTGCACATGTCAGGTAGGAGCAATTGCTCACCCCCTCCCTGCGACCTTCTGCACCCTGGAGGCGCTTGGCTGGCCCCACTTGGCCTCGGGGTTGTACCTGAAATGGATTCGGTGACAGCAGACAGATCCCCTCGTCAAACCTGATTTAAACTGCAACAAAGCTCATCAGTCATCAGCGTTACGAAAGAGTAACAAAATATTCAACCTGAATTATCTTTTCAAGATGCTTAGCAGGGTGGAAACAAGTCAGGCTGCATGAGGCTTTCATTTCTCTTCTGGGCTCTGTCTCTGGTTACGGATATTGCCCAAAGGCCTTGGGAAAGGTTTGAATAAACGACAACATCATCTTTTTTATGTAGAAATGGAGGAAGTCTTGAGAGCAGGTTGGGTATTACCACATTCCCCGTGCCCACTTTAGGGCCGCTGATTATCAGGGGAAGGATGCTGAGTACTCCTTAAAAAACAGTCCCCTTTAAACTGTGCCGAGTTAAAAACCTAGCAACTGAAGCTCCCAAGATTTCTAAGTCACTTTGGAAAATTTAGGATCTCAATTTCCAAGTGCCAAGGTGATGGACATCTTTCATTATTAGGAGCAGCAGAGCTGAGGAGCGGAAGGGAGCTCCACGGCAAAGCTGACAACTGGAGAGCTTGAGATCTGACCTCCAGCTCCAAACCCAGCTAGCCTGGGCTGACAAGCAAACATCTCCATAGGAGGCTGGTTTGTCCAGCAGCCTGCCTTACCCTTCGCAAATCTTCTTTATTTTTTGTTTCAGCTGCTCTCCTTGATAGAAGATAATGAACATGTTCTTCTTCACCTCTTCTCTCTGCAATGCAGTCCAAGCAGAATTTAGCACACTTAGAGCAAAGAATCAGGTGCAGAAAATGTGTGGGTTTTTTCATCAGTGTCTCCACTCGATTGTTTTTTTTCCCCAGTCCCAGTTTTTCAGCAGCAATGTTTTCCCTAGATTCTGCCTCAGGGACCAGGTGCAGGCAGCAGATCTGGCTTAAGGGGGGAAAGAGCAATGCGGAGCAGAGAGGTCGGGGACAGGGGGTCTACTGGGGCACAGGGTTCACCCCAGAGACACCAAGGGGAATCAACACTCCATGGCGTGCCCTGGGTGAGGACAGCCACAGCCCACCTCCCCGGTGATCCCTGTAACACAGCCACCCTGCTGTGGCTCACATCCACCTGGACTAAGCAGGAAAAAGAAGCCACCCCAATAACGGGTAAAAGGGGAAAGCAACGTCCAAAAACCTTCTCCCATCCCCAAACTTCCCCACCTTTCTTCTAGAGGCTGCCTTCAGACACCCAGCTTTGGTGAGGCAGCCATTGACGCAGCACAGCCAGGGCACCAGTTCAGTTTCCGCAGGTCACAAACACGCACAAGGAGCAGCGTGAAACAAAAACACGTGTGTGCTTACCGTCACAGGGTCCTCCAGGGGGGTGTCCATTTCAGTGTATCTCAGGTAGATGTTTCCCCTGCAGGCTCGCCACAGCAAACGCTCAAAGAGTAACATCCGTTCCCTCTTTATTACTCCTGCTGTGAATCTGAGCAGAGTTAAAAGATAAATAAACTACAAGCCCATTCCAACTCTTTTAGGACCTGTAGCACACGTGATTTTACAATCTCTTATTTTCTAGCCTGTGATAGCCAGGGCTCTGCTGCTGCTGTAGACACTTCTAGGGAAGACCTCCTTGCTCAAGCTTCAATCTACTGACTTCATCCGGTTGTTCTTTCTTTAAAACACTGAAAGTCCTCCCCAGATCAACAGGAAAAAAGCAGAAAAGACAACTATGGCTAGAAGTGGATGGACAGAGAGATGCTTAAAGTCACACAAAAGCAGGCAGCAGTTTTGCAGTGGTGGTTCATCTTTACTCCCTCCTATTTTTCTTTCCACAGGAAGCACCAGACTGCACCTTTGAAGGGCGCTATGACATGCTGCTAAACCCACCAAAGAAAGCCTTCTGCAGGCATATGCTTTGCTCATGCCAGATTTGAATGGGACTTCAGAAATACCAGCATAAGCACTAAAAAAACACCAGTCTGGGAGAACACCATCAGTGAGTTTAACCACCCAGAGCTGACGTAAACACAAGGGAAAGCTGTTTGACTCTATACTGGCTGCTGAATTACCATCAGCATTATGCTTAGAGGTGTTTCCGCTCCCTTAACTCTCAGCTTTAGTGCCACTTTCTATTGAAGACAAAGTCCAGTGCAAGCAAATCCCATGGCTTTTTGCTGTGCTTAGACAGCCATCCCTGAATAGCAGGCTGGTAGCCAGCTGCCTGAGTCCAGAAACCACCAGAAAGATGTCATAAGATAACAATTTCCAGTCAATACCTACTAAAGGCTCACTGGAATTGGTGGACTGGAAGTAAAAGTCCATTTGTCCCACTGACCCATACAAGAACCACAGTTTTGATGAGAACTTCAGAGGACAGTCACTCTTTCACCCTCACTAAACAGCTATGCTGAACAGGCTGGCAAAAAAACTCTGCTAAGAAGCTGAAGGAAGTGCAGTAGTGTCACAGAGAGGCAGGACAGGTGGGAAGCCTGGCCATGCTGAGGGCCGTCACCAATACACACCCCAGTTTGGCAGCTGCAGTGGCAGGAGTGCTTCTCAGCTCCAGCAGTCCAGAGGTGTCTTCACTGAAGAAATCATCTGGCAGATTGGTTTCTGCCTGGAAAACATTAATTTTAAAAACTAATCAGCATTGCCAGTTTGAAAACTATTTTCACATTTTTCTCCTGACTTTTTTTCCCCCCAAAGTTAGCTTTCCACAGAGATTTAGACCAAAGCAGGGGGAAAAAAAGTAAATCGCACCTTGGCAACTGAGAAGCATAAGACCTATTTTCAAAGAGACCTGGGAACCACATTCTTGAGCCCCATGGACTCATGGAACAATGCACGCTCCAAAGTGACTCTAGTGCTTCTGCAAATGTATCTTACTGGCTTCTGATAAAGACTGCTGGGTTTTGATTAAAAATCAATAACAGCAACACATACTGAAGGAAAATGTCAGTATTTTTAGGAACCTTTCATATCTCTGTTGGGAGAGTAAAGAGGCCTCTCACCTCAAAGAAGTCCTGGGTTTTCTTCAGCAGATGTTTGAGTTCCATCAGTTCGAGGAAGTTCTGCTTAAGCATTTGCTGGTTATGGTTGGCTTCCGCCAGCTCAGCTCCAAGTTTCTCCAGCACTGCCTGTTTAAGGTCCAAGCACACCCAGGAAAACTCTGAAGCAGATCAACGGCCCTTTACCAAGCTGATACCAAATCTCAAAAAATAGATGATTTGGTTTGTTTTTTTTTTCCAAGCGGGAAATCTAGAAATATTCAATGTGTGCATCCATTAACAGTGAGTCCATAAACACATCGATGCTGACACCTCATTTTCCCATTGCCACAATCCCTACTGGGTGTTTTGCCCTCTTCTAGCTTTAGAAACTGAGTTCACCTGACCAAAGCCCAGGCAGGTAAGTGGGTGCCTGGTGTGGGTGCCTCAGCTTGTCTTAGCACTCCTGTGGTTCCCTGTGAGACACCGCAAGCCCCAGGTGGACTGGCTGTCAGCCTATTCGCTACAAAAGGAGCCTACAACAAAGCCATCAGCTTAGTTTCACTTGCCATAAGCCAAAAATTAGGTGGGGATGTGGACTCAGGAATACACCAGGGAATCACCTTGCTCATGAATCTGAAGACCTTGGGGAGCATGATTTTCCTTCCTAGTCACCTGCATGTGCAGCATTTAGAAGTGACCCAGTCTGTAAACTTAATTTCCAAAAGCAAGGCACAAATATTTGTGTCGGGCCACAATATTACTGTATCACAACCATACTCCCACCAGAACAGAAAGTCCTGGGATTTTTCTGCAGTGAAGTCAGTTCTAACATCAGCTCTCCTGGTTAATCACCAAAAACCTTGTTATTCTCACCTACAGGATGACGAGAAAGGCGTTTTGTGGGAGTTATGTGTTGGATCAGAGCTTTCACGGGGGATGTTAAAAAGACTGGGCTCCTTTAGGAACATGCAACAAGACCAGCCTTAACCTAACTGCTGATACAGCAACCTGGGGAGCACCTTCCAGGCAGGGAGAGCTGTGCCAGCCTCAGTCACTGGGTCCTTCTTTGCCGGGGAGGGCTGTATTGAGCATGGTACCCAGACACCCCAGTGGACATCCCCTTCCCTCTCTCCTTGTCCTGCTCGAAATTCTGTACCTCCAAATCAATCATTTCCCGAGGCAGGGGCGTCTCTGGGTACTTTTCTAGTTTAACTATCTCAACATTGCCTTCCATCTCGTTTTCCAGAAAACCTGCAAGGAAAGGACACAGACATCTTTATGTCACCCCTGCAGCATCATCCCAGTCACCAGCTGCTGTTAAAACCCCTGTCAGGACATCCGACAGGGGTCAGTGATATACAAGTGCCATCATCCCAGTGCATATAAACAGTCGTCAAGAACTGAGTGCCTAGCAGCCTCCTTTCTCGGTGAGGATGCTGTTTCTCCCAAATTTGTCGTGGCCGTTCCCATGCCCTGGACAGCCCCCAGCCCTGCAGCCAGCACAGCACCTCTTTGCTTGGGGCAGTGAGCAAAGCACGCAGCAAGCTCAGGGTTCACTCCTCCACTCTAGCCATGGCAGGTGCTGTCACAGTGGCTCTGGTGTCATGGCGGGGGAGAGTGCAGAGCTCACAGGACACATGTCCATGGGACACAAGGCACCACCAGCTCCGCTGCTTGGGTTTTAAGGCTTTGCCCCCAGGCTGAAGTCTTTGGCCACAGGAAGCGTATGCCAAGGGCTAGTGCATGGGGGTTACAGTCAGGTTATCTGGATTAGCCTGCTGCCCAGCACCATATTTATCCTGTGATTTTCTAAAAGCTAGTTCTCCTCCTTTCAGTTCAGTTAACCATTTTCAAAACAGGAGCAACAATTTATTGCCCATATGGGGCAAAGCAGTAATTAGCTGACACATGCAAAACATTTCCAGGGGCTCAGATGAAAACATCACCATTTTGCCACTAATTCTGCTCCACAGTGTGAGAGCACTTAACAAAGAAATAAATCCCACGCCACCAGTTGGCAGGAAGCCGATTGCATTTGACAGGCATTTACTTACGCAGGATCCTCTCCAAGGATTCGCACCTTCTCACTTCATTCACAAACTTTCTCTGGAAGCTGCTCACATTCGCATTCAGCTAAAAACAGGAGGGAAAACAAGCCTGAGGCTGGCAGCTGTACGCTGCTGTGCTCACTTTTAACATCAGCAGAGACCGAACGCCTTTGGTGCAGATGGCCAACACTGCTGCATCTTACAGACTCCTAGAGGCAGGACAATACCATGCGTTTCCTTAGGGCCAAGGACATCGTGGCCTTACCAGGCTCATTTCCACCCAGCCTTCCTGTGGCAGCAGGAGTCAGTCATAGATGGACTGCCATGGAGAGACTCCCCTTTCTTGGGGGTGGAGGGAATTGTCCTATGTCCATAGAGTGTGCAGAGCACTGGACAGGGACTCAGGAGCACGCTGGGTCTTGGCATGGTGACTGGCTTTCAGATCAGCTTTGGGGAAGTGTCACTCTCTCCACGGGCTTTTTGACCACCCTGCATGTGGACCTTCCCCAAGTGCTTTGCAGGAAGGACAAGCACAACACAGGGCAACAACACCTCCCGCAGCTCAATGTGCCAGCTGGGCCCTACTCACATCTCTGAACTGGACCAGACCCAGCTCGCCGAGCTCGGCCACGCAGCAGTAGGCAGCCTCCACTTGCAGGAAGAGCTGCATCAGACTCATCTCCTCGCTCCGGAAGACCGAGGACATTTTGCCTGTCCCACTCCAACCTGGGCGTCCGTGAGGGCCTTGCTGGCGGAGGCAGAAGGTGCCAAGTGCTGTGGAAACATTGGGATCAGTGAGTCAAGATGCTGGAAGCTAACCCACTGCTGCCCATCACGTCCTTCAAAAGGGTTTCTTCACCTCCTAAAAGCCTCCTCAGACCCATATAAGGTTTTATCCCACCAGCACGATGATGGATGCTAAGGTATGGGTGTGACACAGGGAAAAGGAGAGCCACTGGTCCCCTAGGAGAGATGATGAGCAAATATCCTGCCTTGTCCTCTGCTGGGCAAAGATGCCTCAGACCCTTTTTTTGAGATTTGGATGTTGAGCCTGTGAAGGATTAAATTAGTCTTTGTCTTCCACAACACAGAGAGGAAAAATCATTAATCTGACCTTGCAATTAGACGGATGAAAGAGGCCTGACTGGTTTTTATCACTTTCATTGGTTGTGTGAACACCACACTGCAACGTCATCTGGAGCTTGTTATATGGGTATGGGAAGAAGAGGGCTATTTTATTTAAATTAAAACAAACTTCAAGATTTAAAAAGCATTTTCTCCTCATAAATGAGTGTTTTCAAAACAAGACAGATGAAATACCATGCATTTCATAAAAGTTCCTTCTGTCCATATGCTTATTATTTACTTTAAGTAACCTGAACTTACAAATTGCCTTTAGTTGTTCTTGCACAAAATTAACTGTTTTGCATGCACAAATGCAGTAATTACTTCCCCGAGAAAAACATGCAACTAGATCCACTTCTTGCATGCATTTAATTTTGTAGCAAGCCTACGTTTTAGAAATATCAAAACACAATCCCTTTATATCTTCACTTCTACTTGTTACAGGGATGGGAAGTCAATTGCACTTAACCCTCTCTCTCTCCATGAACCTTGTCTTGAAACACTTTTATTTTTATGTGGATTCTAATAATTTTCTTTATAACATATGAAAGATTTATCTTAAATGTGAGTGAAACACTTTGCAAGACATTAAAGGTTTGTTTAAAAGGAGAACCATAGTCACTTGTTTGTATCTGCTCAATTGTCCCAAGTTTTCCTTGTCTTATTCTCTGTACCCATTCATGACATGATTTTAAATGTTGAAAATATAATATGTGACAACTAGCAGCTTGTTTAAAACAAAACATACGAGCCAGCTCGAGTGAGTTGAGTAAGGATATAATCTTTAAAGCTGGTTGGACATTTTTCAGCAAACTACGTTTTTCACAGAAAAAAAACCCACAGAAAAGCTGCAAGAATCTCCCACAACCCATGCAAGAAAGTAAAAAAACTCCCTAGCTCTGATTTTGAAAAGGCTTAAAATAATCATCAAAACGTCCCGTCTTAACTTCTTTAGACTGAAAAGTGTGAAGAGACTGTAATTTAAAGCAGTTTGTACTTCTAAAGCTGCAGTTAACTTCCATAAAAATGTTAAAACCTTAGAATTAAAAGAACAAAACTCAAATGAAATATTTGGAGATATCGTAATTAAACTGCTCAAACCATCCAAAACCAGAGTTCTATTCTTACTTAGTAATCAATTAGTGAAAAAACCCCTGTTGCTCACTTTCATCTTGATTTAGAATGAGAGAAATACGAAAAATGAAAAGAGAAACCTCTTTCCAGCCAGGAAACTCTTTCCAGCCCTGCTCCGAGGAAGGCAGAGCATTCGCCTTGCATTATTCCTGCAGCTACAGAAGGCTTGCCCGAAGGCACCTGCTGCCAGCCATGCTGTACCAACACCCTCCCACGCCCCCAGTTTTTTTGCTTCGGCACAAGAACGGTTAACTGAGACACCACTCACGCTACCCCCGTTCGCTATGTTCCAGCAGCACCGCGCTGCATCCGGACGCGCCGGGTTTCGGGCAGGGTAAATCCGGCGCTGTTGCTTTGGAGAAGGTTGTCGCTGGGGTTTACCTCTCAGCCACCGTGCTCCTGTCCGCAGGCCCCCTCCCCGGGGCAGGGGCGAGCTGTCCCCTCGGCTGGCCGGCGGTCCCGTCAGGCGGTGACAGCGGGGCTGTGCTTTGGCAAGGATGGAGGCACCGTGCCGGGCGAGGAGGGCGGCGAGCGAAGCGCCCCAGCCAACTCTCCTGTCTCGCACAGGGCACAGCAAAACTTTTCTTTTAAGGTCAGAACTGGTCTGGACCAGAGAAAGGGAAAACCCTTTTTTTTCTCTCGAAATAACCCCCCGGGTGGTCTGGACCCAGTGCTTGCTGGCTCGGTCGCAAGCCCTGTCTCAGGTCTGCGACAAGCGCGAGCTGTGTTGCGGCAGCACACGGCTTGTTGAGACTAATAACAGATGGGGCATGCCGGCTCACACCGCCCCGGCCGCCCCGAAACAAGCGAGAACCTTTGCAACCTGCTGTATGCAGAGAGCTGTAAACCTATAAAACCTCATTTGCGAGCCCTGGAGAGAGGATCAGTCAGCAGGGAGGTGGAAAACTCCTGTGCTGCTTCTCAATGTTTTTTTCCTCACGGAAGGCAGCCTGGGAAAGGGCAGGGAAACAATGGGAGATTAATGATTCTCCTGCAGCCGGGACTGGCGGAACTTCACACCAAAGAGAGGGCAGGGGCGCGTTAGCCTGGGGCAGTGCTGACAGGGAACTTGGTTCTCACCCCTTGAAATAATGAATTCTGTGGGGAAAAGGGGTTTTATAGGCTTTCTCCCACTTCAGCAGCTAAAGCAAGGGCTCCAGAGAGAAATTTGGCCGCTCCTAAAATCGATGGCTTGGACAGGTCAGAGGAGGCAGCATTTCATCCTGGTAAATAAGGCTGGGTCACTATTAAATCTAGCGCCCATAAGGAGTTTTATCTCAAAAGAAGCTCAAAATTAAAATGCATGGATATATGTAAATTAAAAAGTACCCCTTACAGAAATGCTTTCTCAGACGCCTTTTTTCAGAGGTACCCAGTATCCCTGACCTGACAAGCCGAAGGGTAGAGCTTGTCCAAGGTAAAGATGCCGAAAGGCCACGGGGCTCTCTGGCCTCCCATGCACTTTGGCAGCACAGTGCTCACCCTGTATGGGCCACCGCCAGCCCTCAGCTCTGCTTTCTGCATCGGTGCTGCCAAGGAAAGGGGATAAAGGCTGACGAAAGTCAGCACTTGCTGCTGGGAGATCAGAACTTCTCTTAGTAAGGCAGAAGTGAAGTCACTGTCGTCCACCGCACATTCGCCACACTGGGCTGTGGAGAAGCTGGTGTGGGAAAGGAAGGACATCGCCTTCCAGCCTGTGCTATAACGCTCAATAACAGGAGCCATCATTCATTTCTCAGCTGATGTATATTGACACAACAAAATAAAACGGCCTCCTAGGCTACTCCCCCCCAACCTCCGCACCCACAGCACATTCTTCCCCCCAGCAAAGCTGTTGTGTTCATTTGATGACACCAGGATTTGCTTCTTTTTTAGAATCATAGAATCATTTCGGTTGGAAGAGACCCTCGGGATCATTGAATCCAACTGTAACCTAACTCTAGCACTAAACCATGTCCCTAAGAACCTCATCTAAACACCTTTTAAACACCTCCAGGGATGGTGACTCCACCACTTCCCTGGGCAGCCTGTTCCAATGCCTGACAACCCTTTCTGTGAAGAACCTTTTCCTAATTTTTTGCACTTAGTCTCCTTTTACTCATCTCCACAGTTACAGCCAGCTACTCCCCTACAAGTTATTGGGGTGGGAGAAGCAGGAAGGGCTCCCAGTGCACATTTCATCACCAAAGCAAGCCGCACTATGCTGGCCGCTCCATTCCATTAGCCGAGGAGCAAGCGAACACTGAGCCTGGGGATAAAGCCATCTCTCTTGTCCTTCCCCCCCGCCTTTCCCTGGCAGAGGAGAGGAGCAGAAAGCATATCCTATTTCCTGCCTCTGGCATGTGAAAGTAAGAACATTATTTTATAATAATCTTATTATTAAAGATGAGATGATGATGGCTGACGATGAGGTGCCCCGTCAGTGGGCTCATTGTCGGCGCCAGCCTGGGCGAGCTGAAGGGAGCCCTTCTCAGGCAGCCCCATGCCGCCCGGCTGGCTGGTCTGGGGGTCCCTCCCTGGGGTCTCCAGAGGGACAGTGTGGGGTCACAGCAGGGCCAGCAGGCTCACCATTTGTCTAATACCAACCCCAGCTTGGACTGCAAAACACAAAGGGCATGGTAGTGGAGTTATTTGAAATGCTAGAGCTGCTTTCCTCTGTGATGTGGAAAGCAAATCCTCTCTCCCCTTCTTTCATTTGAAAAGTAAAACCTTTGTCATTTTGATTTTTTTTTTTCCCCATTTGCCTAGTTTTAAAAATCAAATCCCCTGTTCACAGGCAGCTTTATCTTAGATGGCTATTTTTCATACAAACGAAGATACCAAACAAAACAGCCCCCTCCCTGACAGACACATTATTGGGATCAGGCTTAAGATTTTGCACTTTTTAAAGCCTTTTTGAGGGGTTTATAAAGGCCCTTAAGATTTTTAAGCTTTATAAAGGCCACCGGGGTTGTTAAGAGACAGACCTGCCCTTTCAACAGATGGCTTTTCTAGAGCTGCACTTGGAGGTTTCGCTACCTAAGAAGCAAATGTAGGAGACAGATCCACACCTGTGGTCCCAGCAGTAGCACAGACCACCAAGCACCCTCCTTGGTATTTAGCACCATGACCTCAAAGGCTGCACAGAGCCCTTGGGAATAGTAACCGGGAACTGTCAACTAATCATCAACTTCATCGTGCCAACACGCAGGGCTCGGGGGGATCCCAAACACGCAACCCCTCCAGCCAGGTTGTCACCATTCTCAGCAGCAAGGGGCATTTTAATGCAGCTGTAGGTGGCTCTGGGATCAGTATCTCAGCTATAATCACTCCACGCTTAGTTCCACCATGCAGAAGGCTTTGCGTGGCTACATATGACACGATGCTAATTTTTGAGCTCTCTTTCACCAAAGCTCCCTCCTACTGCAACAACTAAGCAGAGTAGCACCTCAGGTAGGCTGAGACAAGAGTAGGGGTGTAGTTAACTCAACCTCAAATGTCATATAGAACAAAGGGATTTTTTTTTTCCACTGATATCACCCAGAGGTGATGGACCTGCTCTGCTGTGCTCTCATGGGTTGTGTGTTCTGACCTGAGCTAAATATCGTGCCATGGCTCAATTACCGTCATGCTGGTCACTGCTGGGATGGAACAGGATTGCAGCAGCCATCAGCTTTCATTCGGAATTAAAAATATAAACATGTTGCCCATGTAAACAGAAAATATATATAGACAGAATGAGTATGCATGAGTGTGATAAAGGTAATAACTTTCTGAGAGCCACACCTGGGCTGGGTGTTGGGTCAAGGGTAATACCTTGGTCAGCAGAGAACTTTAACTGTGAAGCTCTATGTGGCACAAAATATACCAAACAGTAGGTATTGCCTCCTTCATAACTACCAGGAAAAGCTGACCAGCAGCCCTACACATTGCGGAAGAGTCTCTAAAGGGACGGGTGGTGAAATACCTAATTTTAAATTGAGTCCTGCCTTGAGAACTGCCTGGAACTGGTAACCCAAGGGAAGGAAGCCCCTGTCTCTGCTGGTGCTGCAGCCGTGCCTGGCGTGCAGGGTCATCCCTGTGGAGACAGGCGTTCCTGCGATGCATGGAAGCCAAGCTCGGGGAAGGCTTTGGAGAGTCTTATCACTCTTCGAGCAGTCACGGCACTGAAATACGAACGTGTTACACAGAAGAAATGAAATAAATCCAAATCTGTGTCGGGAGATGATTTTATAGGGCTCCCATTGTGTCTGAACTTATTAAGCAAAGCCTTCATTTCCAATCCTTTCCAAAAGTCACTGAAGCCAAGCACAGCCTGTTCACTGCTTCAGGATAATTCAGAGCAGGCCCTTTCTGAACCACGGAGGGAACACATTTTGGGAAGGAGAAGAAAAAGAAATACATTATGTTAACTGTGCAAAAAGTTTTTAGCATCTCTTAGTAATGGGCACACTTACCTGAGAGCTGACAAAGACCATTTAGGTAATAGTTAAAACTCAAAAGTAATTTCATTTCATTACAAATTGAATCATCCATGCAATAGCAGAGCAGTTTTGTCTTTTCATTTCTCCTCAAACATTTTGTGTTGCGCAGAACACTTTGTACTAATTATTTTTGCAAAATTAACTGCCAAGTCAACTTTCAGCAGGAATCATGGGTGAGAAATTCAGGGGAGAGAAGTGAAACTGCAGGAAAGTGGAATTCCTTTCCCCAGTAGAGTCGAGTTCTAGTTTTGATGCAACAGGTCACTCAGGTGAAAACACAAATAAAAGACAACTAGCATGAAAGCACTTAGACACTGAAATGAGACAGAGATGAAGATTATTCTATAGGCTGATTTCATAGACTATTTTGGATTGGAAGGGACCTT
>VWYH01009266.1:1109033-1236011 GCA_013399365.1 Pampusana beccarii
AGTACTGAAAGGCCACAATAAGGTCTCCCCAGAGCCTTCTCTTCTCCAGGCTGAACAACCCCAACTCTCTCAGCCTGTCCTCACAGCAGAGCTGTTCCAGCCCTCTGATCATTCCTGTGGGCTCCTCTGTCCCGTCTCCAACAGGTCCATGTCTTTCCTGTGCTGAGGCCTCCAGAGCTGGACACAGGACTCCAGGGGGGGTCTCACCAGAGAGGAGCAGAGGGGCAGAATCACCTCCCTCGACCTGCTGGCCACGCTGCTTTTGAACCCTGAGCAGTCAGAGCGCTTTTCCAACCACGACCTGTGCTTACCGAGGCCCAGAGCGATGTCCACTGGGGTCACACAGCAGAGCGCGACTCGCCCTGGGCCACCCGTCCGGTCCCAGCCGCAGGAGGGCCCGCACACACCCGCAGCAGCGGGCGGCGGCTGTCACGGACCGGCCAGCACAGCCCCAACTCCAACCGCCCCACAGCCTGTTGACATGAAAACAGGGACACAGGGCGGGTAGAGGTGCCTGTTTCAGCTGGCCTGCTGCCATCTGCAGTCCGGTGTGCCCTCTCTCTGGGGGCAGCCTGCTGCATTGTGGGGACACTCGTGGCTGGAGGGGAGCAGAGTGTTTTTGGTGGTGTGGGGTGGACAAGCGGGTTCACCCCACAGAAATGCCGTGCATGGCTAACACTACGTGGGTTTTACTCTCAAGCATTTTGTTAAATGAAGGGAAACCAAACGAACCTCACAGTTTTGCACAGGAGCACCCCATTGCATGCATCTCACTGCAGTTCCTGTGGGATGTCTATTACACCTGTCCCTGTGGGTTTCAGCAGCGTGGAGGGAAAAAGAGATAAAATGTTTAGATATTACCCACCCTACCAGGACTGCTGTCTCAGTCACCTTCCTCCTAGCCCCTCATGGGATGGCTGCATGTCCCGAACAGGCCCCAGATAACTTTGTTCTCACATGAGCACTCGAAACCATGAGTGACCACCGCTAAGAGCACCAGCTCCCTGCTGAGCCCACCTCTCCCAGAGCCCTCCCGCTCAATTTAATGCCTGAAGTTTTCTCTAACAAGGACATCATGGTGGGTCGAAGCCAGGAGCGAGCAGAGCCAACAGCCTGGGCAACAGCAGCAACATGCGGTGCTTGTCAGACCAGGACAACACAAGCACTTCAACAGTGTGGCTTTTCCAGCCAGGACTATAGAAATAAAATCTTTCCCTCCAGCTAATATCATTTTGCCAGCAACCCTCCCGGTCTGCACATAGAGCCGAGCTGGTGGGAAGCCACAGCTCCTGGCGTTACCTGTGTCATGGAGATGGTGGCGTAACTACGAGAAAAAATCACTCTTTCAGGCACCACATGGCACATGTGTGATGGGGGCAGTGACATAGGAGAGAATGGTAGCAGCTTCTCCTGTGCAGAGAGGCCCCAGGCTCGAACTGATCCCAACACATACCCCAACGCAGGTCCTTAAGGAAAGGCTGTTGTTACTCTGCAATAGCTGTTGGTAGCCCACATGAAGCAACAGGTGTCATGCCATTTATCGGTGGAAACATGCCCACAGACCGTGATAACTCAGTGGCTACTGTATTGGTGTGACACACAGCCCTTCCAAAAAATCATCCCTGCTGGGCAGTTTGGAGGTGGGGGGATATCATGCCAACAAACATGCAAAATCAAAGCCAAACAGGGAGACAAATTCTCTACCCTGATCCTCTGTTCCTTTCCAACTCTATTTGGCCATCTTTGCCAGACCAAAAGGAGACGCAGAAGACAGAAGGTGCCTGGGACCCTGTGGGGAAGGGCTGGCTCCACAGGCCTTTCCTCCCTTCCGGCTGCAGCAGATCCTGGGGAGAAACCTTCAGGCTTGACCTTCAGGGCCCCTCCGCCTGCCTCAGCGCTGGCATCCACCTCCCGCTGGAGCTGTTTTGGCCAGAGCCCTTCTCGTTCCTCACCCGGCTGCGGCAGGAACGTTCCAGGTGTCCTGGCAGCAGGAAGCTCCTTTTGCTCCACCCTCCGCCCTGCACGGCGGCTCTGGGAGCTGGTGGAGGATTTGCTGAACCGGAGCTGCCAGCGACAGCGACCTGATCTGTGCAGCTGCTCGGGTGGGAGCTGGACACCCCCGGCATGAAGCCCTTCTCCCACCAGCCCCGGGCAGCCTTCGCTGTGCTCTTCTTCGCCGTCGTGCTCTGGTATTCCTGCTCAGCAGGTATTTCTCTTCTCTTACGCTCCATTTTCTATACCCTGCCTTTTCCCCCCACCCTTTCTCAATTACAAAGTACATCGCTCACCGACAGTAATTTTGTTCTTTAAAAACAAGGTGGGCTCCCTTGTCTCATCTAAAAAGTGTAAAGAGCTGGAATTGATTAATGTTAATGCGAATTACTTGACGTGATCGACCACAGCATCTTTCTGAAGAGATGTGCTTTTGGCAGTTATTAAGAGATCCACCGTAGATGTGACTGAGCTGCAGGCTGCTCCATTGAATGTCAAGGAGATAGGGGACCACAGTTACCTGGCCTTCACGTGCTTGTGGAGGCAAGGGACCACTTGAAATACCATCCCAGAGGTTCGCTGTAGTCGGGTTTAGCTCTTGTTCGGTGCTTTATACAGAAAATCTGGTTTTGTTGCCTCCTTAATTCGAGAAGTTGCCTAAAACCAAAATGTAAATGAGACCAGTGAACTGCTGTTTTCCCATCAGGCTACTGCCTGCGTTGGTATATCAGCACTGGTTGAGACCTGACAGATATTTAAAGATGGGTTGGCTTTGACAGCCTGTCCTTTGGGCTGCAGAGTCTACAAACATGAACTAGCACTCTGCATTCTGCAGCACTTTCTTCCTCAGGTCAGACACAGTTTTCAATGATTCTTCCAAGTGCTGCTGTGAGGTATTTATTAACCCAAAAAAACAAATTATGGGCTTAGCCAAGGTCATTCAGCAAGTCCTAGCAGACCCAGAAAAAGGAATGGGGAGTACTCAGACCCTGACCCAGAGCAGGCTGCCCAGGGCCCCGCTGCATGGCAGTGGCTGCAAGGAAAGCTCTGGTCTTGCTGGTGGCTGGTCAGCTCAAAATGTAAAGCTGGGCAACAGCAGGTGACCCCAAGGGGGACATCTCCTGCAGGACAACTTCAGTTTATCTGCTCTTACTTGGAAAGTACCAAACTCAAAGCAAAGGTTTGCTCGAAGGTCTTGTTCTGTTTTGGTTTCCTGAGCTGAAATTAATCTGAGCCATTATTTTGAAGTCTTCAGTGGAATCAAGCTGGAACTTCCTATCACACCCCAAATTATCAGCTTAGAGTGATGGCTTGACCTGAAATAGTTATCTCGGAGCTTCTGCCTGGTCTGTGAGCCAGCAGCACTCTGGAACCTCTCCATCTGCATGCAGCAGGAGCCTTCACTCCTGTAGCCTCTCCAGGCTGGTTTTCATGTGCCTGTGAAGGGGGGCATTAGAGCACGGGATACTTCACCTGGCCAAACTTGATCTGTAGTGCTCATAGTGGCACAGGAGGAGGCATTTCTTTGACTCCCCCTTCCTTCTGCAGCAGGGGACAGGCTGGTGTTAATGCACAGGGACCACAGCAGCCTGTGTTTTTCCCACACAGGTGTCCTGCAGCTGCCCTTGCCTCTGATCCTGCAGTGCTGAGAGGTGCATGATGAAGCTGAGGGGCAAGGAGGGTTTTAGGACGTGACACCCCCTCTAAGGAGGCTTTGGCCTGTGACACCATGTATAGATTTGAAGGGCTCGAGGCCAGCCACAGAGCCATGCCAGGGTCTGTGTGTGCTTTGATTCAGGATAAAGAGGAAAAGCCTTAATTGAACCCCTGTCCCTCTCCCTCCCTCACTTATTTCTGTATGTTGTGTTTTCCAGCCTGAGCTGGTTATTGTACTGGCCTGAACTGGAGCCCAGCCAGATCGGTTTCAGACACAGCTGCACCTGAGCATCCGCAAAGCCAAAGCATCCTGCTGAGGCTCTGGTGGATCTGCTGGGGCTTTGCATGGATGGGCTCAGCCCTCGGCTCTGCCAGACTCCTTCACACCCTGGAGATACTGGGGTTTTTCTAAGGGCAAAAGGAGGTAGATGTACAGCTGTTTCTCGTATCTGTCCTTGCTCATTCTGCCCCTGTAGCTTAGGGAAGGTCAGTGGTTTGAGCTCCAAGTGATGGCTCACACCAGGGTCCCACTCGGGTAGAGGCACAGTGATTCACCTGCTCCTCATGGCTGGTGCTAGGGCAGGTCTCTCTGCTCTGACAGTGAAGGTATGAGAAAGCATATGCTGATGCAGCAATGTTTAGGGGAAAGAACTTACATTTTCTCCAAGCTGTTACCATCCTACAGACCTCTGTAAGGTCAATGGCTTTCAGATTTTCATGCTTGATGTCTAGTATTGCTTTTCTAACCCAACTTGCCTTTTCTCTTGTGCTTTCCATCTGGCAGCAGCTGAAGACATCTCCAGTGTTCCAACAAACACCACGTTCACAACTGAGAATGAAGCACCATGTCTTAGTAAGTCTTCACAAATCATTACTGCCATGATAAAGCCAGGTGATGAGACCACACAGGTGACTGAGAGGCTGTCCTGGGAAAGGATTTATCTGTTGTCATGGCTTCCATTGCAGGTGAAATTCTAGGATGTATTTCTAAGACTCCTCTATTGGCATAACCAGTATAATATCTTAGGTACATTAAGATGGACTCAAAGCTTTGAACAGACTAATTCATAACTAATTCCATATGTGTGTCCTAAAGGTCCCTGCCAGCCTGCAGGCACAATGTGGATTCCCAAGAACGCCTCTTTCCCCCACCCTCCCAGGTCTACCCCAAACACCCAGTCCCAACTCAAGATGCTGCCAGTCCTTCCAGAGTCATCCTCCACCCCAAATGTCAAACGTCCCCACAGTCCTGCACTTCCTGAATTACAGTAGGTGTACCAATAGAGGTATCCTACTTCAAAGCATGGCATAGGGGGGCAGGCATCCCTCTCTCTTCTCTGGGCACGCACAAAACTTATCTCTCTTGTTGTGGAACGAGCTGTTCCCTACAGCGCAGGACAACTGTACTGTGTGCACTGGAGGCAAATGCACAGGAACATGGTCCTGCTTGACATAGAATCTTTTAGGTTGGAAAGCATTTTATGATAATCGAGTCCAACCATTAACCTAGCACTGCCAACTCCACCAAGTCCAACTGTTAACCTAGCACTACCAACTCCACCACTGAACCACGTCCCCCATGCTCACATACACGGATGAGAGCAACTGAGAAGTGTCTGCACTTGCCTTTTCCCTGGAAATGTGCAAGATGCTGGCTGCCCTGCACCAAGGTTAGGACGCATTTTCTTTTCACAGCTGACAAGCTTTGTGCACATCAACATGCAGCTGTAAGGTGGTTTTGGCTGCCTCAGCTCTCTTGGGTGCTGGGATTTCATGCTCAGCTTCTATTCTAGCCTAAGGGGTCAAGATAGCATGGTCCCTCAGGCTCCCTTTGTATTTCCATGTTACGACACAGGATGAAGACATAGAGCTGGGTATTTTTGCTGCACTCCTGTGACAGAAAAAAATATGGCAGATGCCTTTCAATAGCAGCATAAATGAAACAACTAATGACGTATTCCTTAATTGACTTTAGGAAACCAGACTGATTGAAAAAAAAAAAAGGCAAAAGGTGCAAGAAAAAATACATGGAAATGTTAAAAATTATTTCATTTTTGAGAACATCAAGGCAGAGTGACAGGCCACAGGGTAGGGAGTGAAGTCACTGTCTCATCCATCTTCCGGCAAAGAAAACACGTTACTTACTCAGCCTCCCCTCAGCTCACTTCATTTATTCTCCACCAGATGTGAACTGCATGCAAGCAGCCAAGTGCTGCCCCACGGGCATGGACGATTACGGATGGATCGCAGCGGCCGTCGGCTGGAGCCTCTGGTTTCTGACTCTCATCCTGCTCTGTGTGGACAAGGTCATGAAACTCCGGCCTGACGAACACAAACATTTGGTGGCCTGAAGCAGGGCAAGCCAGCAACCAGCAGCACCTGGGAGCAGCGAGGTGCAGACAGACTGACAAAGCATTTGAATCACTTTCTAGGAAGTAAAAAAGAAAGGGAACGCACCTTCTGGCCCAAAAGGCAAGATCTAAGCAGGGCACGTGCTGGGGCTTCATCCTCCCCTGCAGGGTGGAGCTGCCAGCCAAGCTGTGGAGCAGTCAAGTCCCTGCAAGGCACCACGTACATCCCACAGTGTACAGAAAACCTTTTCCCTGAGCCCTTTTCCTTCTTGATGTGAGTGTGCCAGCACCAACAAGACACCGAAAGATCAGCTACCGGTCTATAGCACACTGCCTAAAGGCAACCCAGTACATAACCTTCGACTTTGAAACAGAAAGTGGGTAAATAAAGTTATTTTCTGGAGGAACGATGCTACCAGATCCTTTGCTAAGCTATAGGCCAGGTTACGACAGTACGTCGGATGTAACTGATTGATTATACTGAATCCTTCACACTTCCTCACCTGCGGTATTTTAAAGTTTATTAAATGATACCAGTGAAAACTCTGTTATAGAAACATAAGGATTGTTTGGGCTGGTTTGAAAATAAAACTAGTTTTTTCTAGTACAGTTTATATGTGAACTGATTTGTAGGAATTGAACACTGGTTGTATTTATTCAGCTTGCACCTGCCTGTGTCACTTAGCCAAACTGAACCCTGGCAAGTAGCTTTAAACCAGCATATCCAGTTGATGCACAAAACTTTCTTGTTTATGCAAGATGATAATAAACACTTATGGATGGAAAGATTCTCACTGACTGGTTTATATTGATAAAGCTTATATTGGCAAGGAATTGCCCAACCCAAATAATTAGAAACATGATTCTAACGTGAAATATTCACGCAGAAGAGCGCGCCTCACTGCAGTCAAACTGTCTGGTTTGGGGCAGTTTCATCTGTTTGATTTCTTTCCATTATTAAAACAACAAATCAGTGCTAAATCCATCCAGACATACACAGGATTAGCAACCCTGCTAGAGACCAGCTGAAATGAAACATAAAAAGTTACTCTTAAACCAAAGAAATCTCCATTGGAGATTTGCGTCTGTTGAATGTCATTAAAACCTCCCTTTGGCTTATCAATGCATAACTTTTCCAGTCAGAAAAGATACAAATAAATTTAAGACTCTTCAGATTGATTCTGGCACAACTAGACACCTTGATCAGGACATTTCAGAGTGATGGGCTTTGGCCCTTATCAACTATCCACTATCAAGAGGAATGGGTACAAGATAGACACTGAGGAGACATCCTTCCCTATCATTAGCATCAATTAACACAAAAAGTCTTCCGGAGTGAAATGCTGAGCAGAGATGTTATTGTCAGGAAAGAAAGTTTTGAAAGGGAAGGGCTTAGTTATTTTGTGGCATTTTTACTGTGTGTTTTTGTTGTTGTTGTTTTTTAACACACACCATACTACTAGTAGTAAATAATCACAAAACATTGCTTCATTAAGAAAAAAAAAACTCAGCATTTCAACACACAACAATTAAAACAAAAAATATTTCATAAGATGTCATGGTTTAACCCAAGCTAGCAATACAACCACGACAGCCGCTCACTTACCCCATCTCCTCCCCCATCCAATAGGGGAGAGAATCAAAAGGGAAGGGAGAAACTTGGATTGAGATAAACACAGTTTAATAAAATAAAACAAAATACTAATACACTGCTAGTAAACATATATATAAAATAGAAATGCAAGATACTCAAGGCAATGCCTCACGAACTCCGTCCNACACACCATACTACTAGTAGTAAATAATCACAAAACATTGCTTCATTAAGAAAAAAAAAACTCAGCATTTCAACACACAACAATTAAAACAAAAAATATTTCATAAGATGTCATGGTTTAACCCAAGCTAGCAATACAACCACGACAGCCGCTCACTTACCCCATCTCCTCCCCCATCCAATAGGGGAGAGAATCAAAAGGGAAGGGAGAAACTTGGATTGAGATAAACACAGTTTAATAAAATAAAACAAAATACTAATACACTGCTAGTAAACATATATATAAAATAGAAATGCAAGATACTCAAGGCAATGCCTCACGAACTCCGTCCACACTAAGCAGCCAGTCCCAGGAAGCAGCAGCCTGGTCCTGATCCTGAAGAGAGGAAACAAAGGAAAAAGGCAGAAAGGCTCAGAGGCCTCTGCAAAACAGCAAAAGGCCAAACTAAATGTCCCAAACCGAACTCCCGCGGCTCGAGAGAAAAAGAGCTAAGAAAAACAAAACGCCTGAGAGCAACCAAGAGTGAGAACGACCGAGTAAATCTATTGCAGTCTGAAGAGCTGGAAGCACTTGACGCAAGATCTAGAGGTGCTACAGCCCAGCACAACACCCACAAACTAGCTTGGTAACAACCAGGCAATTCTGGGCCACTTCCTAAAGCCTGCCTTTAAAAGCACAGCCTGTTTGTTTTTCACACTCTCCAAAACAATCTGTGTGCAGATACCTTCAAGGAATGTAGTAAAACTCAAACCTCAAGTTTTGCTTCTTGCAGCTTCTGTTGAGGATTCCCAGCTCAGGCAAACTGGGGAAAAAAGGTAAAAAAACCCCCATAGTTTTTCATATATTGTAATACCTCCAGGATTTTGCATAGCTATGTTCAAAGGTGACACCCCAGTCTCAACAAACTCAGGTATACAAATGGAATGTCTTACAGATAATTTCTGTTGTGAAATGTATACTTTTTCTAGACCACTGACCTGTAAACCTCTGATTTAATATAAGGGGTTTTTGTTTCCTTACTGCTTTGACATCTGACGTTGCCAGGTTTGATCTATAGCCTCTTCTTTTCAAGTCATTTGACTTCCCTTGAAGTGGACTGGGTCACTTAGAAAAACGAGGTCCTGTAATGAATTTCATGAACACGTTACTACTCCTGGAGTGTTCAGGGAGTTAAACATCTTATCTGTTCCTATGCAACACAATTAAAAAAAAAATAAATGAAAATTAAAGGGACTCTCTGAAGTACACACTATATGTTGTACTGATCCTAGGCATGGTGGGCTATCACACACACAACATAAAGCAAAGCATTGTGCAAAAGAAGAAGAAAAGCCCTAACAGTGATGTCAGTGTTTCAGGCCCTTGTCAGTAGTATACAGAAAGTGCAGAATAAAAAAAAGTTGCATCCAAAAGACTTGAGAGATTGAAATAAAGACAAAAATTAATATGGAGAAATTGACTATACATACTTAAATTACAGTAAATATAATCTAAGGATTATCTGCGGTCTGCTGCTACATTTCCTGGAATATTTTTGGCTAGAGAACCCACAGTAGCACAGCTTGTGGGTTATAATCCCTATTTTAACACCAATCAAGTCACAGAAGGGTGTGGTCTGGTTTTGATGCACATATTAAAGGTGACTCTATAGTACAGTGTCTCGTAACTGTGGTCCACAAGCACTGTCATAGACTAGCGTACTCATTTATTTTGCATTATATCATGCTCCTAATAATATCACTGACTTTATAATACCTCTAATAGTAGATCCCCATGCAGTGCAATGCTGTCCAAATCCTCCTGACTACCAGGGAGCCACACATACATCCAGCACATGCCTTGTTTTGTTGTTTGGGCTTTTTTTGTTGTAATTCAGGAAGACTGACATTTTCATTTCCACATGAAACCTCGGAAGCAAAACATAACTCCTGATTTATCAGTGTGCAGAAATCATTTCACCCATTTTAAACTCTGGTGACCCTTCAGACTGCTACATACAGTGTCACGCCATAGCACTGAGCTGGTTTAGGCTCTTGTACCTCTCGAAGTACGTAAAAAATAAGATGACAGCTCATATCACCTATTAAGCTGCAAACTACCCTTTCAGAACAATCATGGAAATGTTAACGCTCCAGTCATTTATTGTACATTGTCCAGTCAAATTCTATGTCCTTGGACCAACATAAAATCGTTAATGGAACGACATGGAGAGGAAACCTGTTCCAGTTCATACGATTTAGTACAAAGAAAAGCAAAAAAACAAAATATTTGAAACCTGCATGTCTAAATAAAAAATGTGACTGAAAACCAGGAGTTTGAACCCTGACATTGCCGATCAAGCTGGAACAGTTCTTGATATTCTTTGGACAAAGCTTATAAATATCAGGCATGAGGACATGTAGCGCCTGGAAAGGAAAAAGAGACGTGGTTTGCGCCTGGGAAAGCTGCTGGTCTGCAAGTGTCTCAGATAGACAAACAGAGCAGCAGGGAACACGTAACCGATCAGCACTTCTAATACCAAAAGAGAAAAACATTAGCAACAGCAACACAGCATTCCAGAGTAACTACTTTAATTTGCCTGGAGATGATATCCATCACATCTGACTAGTGATTTTTTTCTAAGTTCTTAATTCAAGACTAAATGGATTGGTACTTGATGCATGACTCTTCATCTTTCGAGATACCATTGCTCTGGTAATGGCTCACATTACTCACTGCCTCTGTCCTTGGGGTTTTAGTGAATGAGCTACATATTAAGCAATTGCACTTTACAATGATTACACTTGGCGAAATCACTAGGGGGATAAGAACTGGCAAGCGACAGAGCTTCCTGCTTGCACAAAACACACAGAGAAAAGACAGAGGTTAAATTAATAAGAAAAGGTGCTCTGTACTGGGATTTTGTAGGGGTTTTTGATAAAGCCATCACAAAAACTAGGATTTCAGAAAATTGTTGTATTAATAATTAATTACAGCCAAGGAATGAAATACAGGCATTCTTGGGAAGCAATCACCCTCTCTCATCCTTACGTTCCAGATC
Organism: Pampusana beccarii; assembly: GCA_013399365.1. NCBI lineage: Eukaryota > Metazoa > Chordata > Aves > Columbiformes > Columbidae > Pampusana > Pampusana beccarii. The sequence continues at coordinate 1,119,851 of VWYH01009266.1, forward strand.
CTGCTTATTTTGTGGTATCAGTGGTACCAGCATCCCTCGTGGAATTCAAACCTCACCGCAAGTTTCTGTCCCAGAATCAAACATGCACTTTTTAAAGAGCTTCTTTCCAGCTCCTATTTCGTAACATCCTTCCAGAAATAAACAGGGGGTAAGCAATGCAGTAGTGTCTCCCAAGTCTGCAAACGGCTTGAAAAAAAAATACAGCTCTAAGAGACACACAGACTTCTTCTGTCTAATTCGATGGTATGAAACCTAAAGACACATTCAGTTAACCATTTTGCTCACCTACCAGAAATAATAGTTCATGGGCCCTTACGTCTTGCTGACATAAAACTTCCCCGGAATCGACTTGTGCCTCCAAAAAGAAAGCCTCTCTGCAGTCACAAGGGAAAAACGTCCACTCTCAGTGACAAGCAAACAAAGCTCAGTTCCAAACCCCGCACCTTGTTTGTGTCCTTCGCCCTAAGAGCTAAACAACTAACCTAATTGTCTACATTATCTCCCTCCGCCACTATGTGTGGTAAAGTCATGTCTTCTATTTGTAAACCTGCCAGATACATATTTTGGGGACAGCGTGAGCTAAACACTCATGTCGTGTCAGTCCCAAATCCCTCCATTTCTCTGTCTCTCCAATGGTGTCCCCCCCAGTTTGGTTTTCCATGGGAAGGAACCAAAAGAGCCTGGGGAAATTTATAACCTAATTTAGACGAAGATGCCACAGGCCATACAGACCTGGAGCTGAGTTTTCTTCCTGCAGCTCTTCCCCTCAGCATTTTGAAAGTAATCCTTTGAGGACTGTAGATATTTTCACGCAATAACACCTTTCTACGACTTTTTCGTTGCAACTTCTCCCTTGCAATTGCAACCACTCCGGTTTCCCCTCACACTTCTCTCTCTCATTGGTCTCATTTTCCATAAACTTCACATATTCACTACTCAGTTTGTGCACCAAACTAAACACAGTGTGCCATGCTTCACCTATTTCATACGAGGGGATTTTTTTTTAAGACAAGCATATAGAAGCATAATGACCAAGTCCTAGTTAAACTCACTGCTGGTTCTGTGCGCTTTGGTGTCCGTATCTTCTGAACTATTTACTCATTTCAGCTTAACTTTTATTATTCTCTGTTTACTCAATATACTAGGTTTCTTCCCTCCATTTCCAGCCCACAGCTGTACCCAATGTTGATTACAACAACCCAAAAGACCTGCCTTGTTCTTTCCTTCTCTTCCCTTTCCAGTGAGGAACTGGAAATCAAGTCAACCCCCACTGATTATATTTCTGCAAGCTCTGCCTCTTTTCTGATGACTTCACTAAGTTATTTTCATTAACACCCTATCAGTGCCTCTTTGCTCCCAGGAAGAAGTGGGATTATTGTAGGCAATGTTGTGCCAGTGATGCTGTCTGTGGAAGCAACAAACAACTTATTTGCAGTTCTACTCTGCAAGAGCAAGACTGTGGTTTCTAGCATACCAGCAAATTTTCTTCCATGTGGCAGTGAAGTACAGGAGGATGTAGCAATAATCTAAATACTTGACTGCACACCTACAAGTCTTCTAAATGGGAGATTCCTCACCTTAAATCTTGAATTTCTGAAGTGTTCTTGTTTAAAGCTGCCATCATCAAGCCTGAAGACAGAAACTATCATAGAATCAAAGTTAACCATGGAAACGCTTGACAGGAAGTGTTCCATACAAAATGCAAGGCAACTTACCTGCAACCCTGTTATCCGGATTGCATGGACTAACAAATCTGGTAACCAGCTCATGAGTTTGTGGGTGCCCAGATCACCTGTATTGCATTGAATTTGAACAGCAGATTTTTTACACTGAGGGTGGTGAAACCCTGGCCCAGGTTTCCCAGAGAGGTGGTAGATGCCCCATCCCTGAAGACATTCAAGGCCGGGCTGGATGGGGCTCTGAGCAACCTGATCTAGTTGAAGATGTCCCTGCTCATGGCAGGGGGTTGGACTGGATGACCTCTGAACCTCCCTTCGAACCCAAACTGTTCTATGATTCTATGAACTTTATATTTGGCAGCTATGTTGAAGTACTACTGACAGTGGCTAATCCACAATTCTTCCTCCTGTTTCCGTAAGTCCGAGGATAAAAGCCTTCTGATTTTTTTTTAAAAATTACTATTATTATTGCAGTATTTTTAAAATTCTTATTTCTTTAGTCAAGTTTCTTTCAGGTCTGCATTTCAGGACCAAAAGAGCACAGCACATTGCCAAATATAACACTGCATTAATTCTCCTTAAGTATAAAGAAGTTTTTTTCTGAAACACAAACAATACGCAGTTACTGCTTTTATATCATGCACAGCACTAAAACGTTCAAACAGCCTGGATAAGAATATCAACTTCTGAGAAGCCTTGGGATGGAAACCTTGGAGAAGTTTTAATGGGAACATGACAGAGCTCTTAAGAAGTGTGTACATTAGAATTGGAAATGCAAAACAATAATATTCAGCTTTTAGTCTCTTTTCTACTCTCTTAACTCTCATTTCACTTCATCTGTTGTACCTGCAGCAATAAGAAGATGATGGTAAGTGAACCTGAAAACCACCACGTCAGGGATCGACAGAATTTTAGCATTCATTTCAAAAGAATCTTCAGAGCATTTATTCAAATGTGCCAACATTTTATTCCAATTAAGGCAAGATGTAACAGCCTAAACATAAACTTAATGGAGTAAGAGCTATTTAAAACTGAACAAGACTGGCCAATTACAAAGGAAAACACATAAATGTAAAGAGTATTAAAAAAAAAGGTAACACAAAATCAAGACAAAACATTCCAGCTCTACAAGCTATGGAGTGAAAATAAATGTGTAATTTTCTAGTACTAACGTAACATTTTTCTCTTCTGTCAGTCTTCAGTGGGATTCACAGGACTGCAGTTCTACTTCGGAAAAGTCTAAAAATGCAGTGCAACTCCACCAGATCTTTGCTTCTCCAGTTTCTTACTCTCAGGTTGAGTAAACTCACCCCAGGACTTGGCCAACAAAGCCAGACACACCTTGCCAAACGCATCCCAAACTGTACTAAAGAATCTGTAGGATAAATTCTCCTTTCAAAACACACATGCGACTCAATGGTTTTCAGTGGAAGTCATGCAGATGGAACCACGGACAGCACGCGGACCAACATTTGGATCTGAACTACTAATCCTGCCGGTATGAGCTGTGACAACGTCCTGCCCTCATCAAATTAGTGTCAGAGGTACAGAGGAAAGCGATTATGGGTCCTCCTTCTGACATAAGCTGCATTTCAAGGGACACCCACTAAACCAGAGATCCCCAACCTTTGAAGCGCTCAAGTGCACCCACACCGAAACACTGCTAAGCTACCATGAATATTCAGCAGCATTGCCAAAAACTTTCTTTAATGATTTCTGCTGTCTCAGTATTTAGGACCTATAGATGGCGGAATACATGAAGGACAGCAGACTGGTGACAGTGGAATACATCCCCAGGGCTTCCCCCTCATTTTTAAACAGAACGTAACCAGAAAAGGGAAAATAAGCCCACCAGAAAAGTGAACTGATTTTTACTTCCACATTTAAGCACATCAAAGCTGCTACTTTTCTCTAGGCACATCCAAACAGTTCTGGAGAAACTCCAGAGCCACAGTGAAGTGCTTTTGGGAGTCTCACTGTGAGAGGTGTTCCTCGCTGGTACAGACCAGCACTGCAAGTGGTGAAGGACTGCACAGAAGAGGGATTGTGTTATGGGATCAGCTTGAGGAGAGGCAGGAGGAGTCCCCAGGATTTTGTTTCTTTTTAGTGCACTGTCGCAGGTGGTCCTGGAGACCTGGTTACTGTCCTCTGCCTTCTGACCATCAGGTGTTACCTTTTTTTTTTAATCCATTTTCAGCTTTATGTCCAAACAGGTGGGTTTTGTTTGTTTGTTTTTTTTAACCCATTTATTTTTTCATTGCTGCAAAAACATGGCCCAGACCACGTTACCACCTCAAAGTCACAAATGTTCTTCATCATGCCACTTCAAAGCTCCTAGCCATGGTTTTTTTCAAGGATTGGCACCTGTTAACAAAGAACTGCCAGATAAGGCACTGAATGGGAACTGCCTATTTCTTCTGTAAGCTGAAAAATTGTTAAAGCTGGAAAAGGGGAGAATGTAAGGAGGGTAAGAGTTTAAAATGAGTTCAACTGCCTACTGCCACCCACATGACACAACTGGTGAGTTCACTTGGGCTCGAACACATACCAGCTGCCTTGTGTAATCGTCAATGTGTTTTCTAGCCATGAGTTAACACACAAGAGTGTCAGTAGTTTCAGTTCTTGGGGAGTTATGATCCCTGTGAACAGCCCCTTTCCAAGGTAACGCTGTAACCCTGCTGTCCGTGTTCTAATTTAAAGGCAGCGGCTTCAGCACTTGGTAGGAACGCGTACTTCTGGGTGATCAATCTATTTACGTACCTACGTGTGTGCGTAAAGGTGCACAACGTTGGGGTAGCCAGCATCTTGCCAACAACTCCTTTGGGTGCAGAGGTGATATAAAGACCTTGTGTGATGCTGCTGCTCTCCAACCACAATATATGAAGCCTGTTTCAAACTACTGTAAGAACAGGACATTGCAAAGGTCAGTGTAATTCCACTTACTGCTCCAAAGTGCACGTATTTAACATGACAGGTCCAGCACCTACGCAAATCACATTCCTCCTAAAAGTGGAGTCATGCCACTGTCACGACCACGTGTCACATCCTGGCAGAGAATATCTAGAGCACTGAAGTGTGCCCCGCCTCTCGAATCGAGTGTATGAAAAATAATTGTAAAATTTCACTTAGCTCCAAAGATAATCAAGAAGCAGGTTAGAGGTCAATATTTTGGCCATGAAAAGCAAACCAACCAAGCTAAATTACGTCGCTCTCATCTTGCCAAATTCTTCTGTCTGCCAAACTAAACACAGACTAAACACAAATGTCAAGGAAAATTGTGAAGAAAGAGAAGAGCCTGAGGATTCCATGAACCAGATGGTTTAGTTGTGGAAATGGATGTAACTGTTGGTAACAGCTTTCTGTGCCTGTACCAACTTCTCATCTGATCAGTGTTCTCAGAAACTGGTAGATTCATTAACAGATACTTAAATTCAGGATATTTTAAGTTTCAGAAAAAAAGTTTTTTTTTTTTCTTCCCATTTTAATAGGGCAATAACAAAAAAAAGGCAAAAAATCTCAAGCACATGTGGATGCAGAAGCTTACAGATTATTTTTCCCAGAATTCCCAAGTAGAACACATTTTGGCACATGCATTCCAGAGAGTCCTTTTGTAGCACACGAAAACCCACCTTTTCCTGTAGCTGCAGAAGATAAAGTGTGGGTCTCCATTATTAAGACCATCCTTGGAACTGGTGCCTTACGTGTTAATTTTCTTACTATGTGAAGATACAGATGATGCCATACCATTTTTTGTGAACAGTGGATCAGGTCTCCAGCCAAAGTAACTTCCAAACACACCTTTCTGACTTCTCATATTTTACTATCCTACCCTGTGAACTTGAAAGGTTTTAAATAGGGATTTTTGCATTAGAATGCCTCTTTTATTTACCAGCACATATTTGTCCTGAGTTCTTCATAAGATTTGGGACTGAAAAGAAAAAGGATATTCTTCCAAACACAAAAAGATGGAATATCACAATACTGTCACCATCACTAGCAAAAACTAATGAGAAATGGCTTAAGTAACTCTAACTTTCAAAGCTCTTATTTCACATTCCTTCTTAAATAGGTGGAACCAGTAGCCAGACAATGAACTTACTCTCTAGAATCCCACATTTTCTTGAAATGAAGTCACAGTAATGTGCTAATATCATAAAGACTGACCTCTGACCTCACTGCAGAATTAAGCTGGAGAAGGACATGAAGAGATGGTTTTAATGGGAACCCTTAGGAACAATTGGTCTTCAGTATTATCAAAAAGACCAAATGAACATTGCCTGATACACCCTTCATTCTGCAAAACCTGACATTTCGCAGTAGTATTGGCAATGTTCATGTTTACAAACCTGGCGGATAAGAAATGTTTCTTTATTTCTATCATAGAAGTGATTATCACACAAAAAGCTTAAAACATTCACAATATAGTAACCTGCTGGTACTGCTGTTCACAACCATGCTGGTGTTTGGACTCCAAACCTCAGCCAGTGCTCATGAGCGCTTTAACTATTGGCCTGGGAACTGGAAATCAATTTAGAGTGTTTTGCTATAGTAAAGCAATTTCATATAGCCTTTTGACGATCATGAGTAAACAGAAAAATAATTGAGCTTTCTAATAAAGAGAGAAAACACACCACCTTTTTTTCTACATCAGTGAGCATCCAGTTGCTTCCTAGTTTTGTTTTTGGCAATTATCTGCATACCTCATGAACAAGGTACATAGGGTTCTTCCATGGCATCCTCCTACCTGTTTTCATTTCAGTCTGAGTTAGTCCTGTCACAGTTATTGACCTGTGCACTGGAACCAGAAACAGATTTGGTAGCCAAAGACCACCATACCACACCAGTATTATATATTTGTATTTTAACAATGCCATTTCTACCACAGTAAAAGGGGCAAATGCTGCCCTACCCTGATCAACTGCCCAATGATCTTTTTGGTGGAATACTGTTCTTTAAACCTTTCATGACTATCATTTGCTAGTGTTTGAAATACCCACGCTCTAACACCAAATAGTTTTGCTTTTCATTTTTCTAGAGCAAGGCTCCCAAGCCTCCTCACAAACACTGAGCTTACCCTCTATGTCTGTGACAGTTTGTTAGCTTTAGTTCAGTCTGATCTGCAAATAAAAACACTGCAACAAATCATGACTTAAGCAAAATTTCGGTATGTATTATGTCAGTTACAGTTATGCAATGGCCAAATATTAGTAAACTCGTAGCTAATATTAAATTAAAACTCTGGAAAAAACAGCGACAAACATTTCCATGGCACGTACCATTCTTACCATGGGGATAATGCTTACCCTTTGTCCAAATGGACAGTGGAAACAAGTATAAATATAGAAACTGCCTCAAAACTGCAAAACTAAGCCTATGTTAATGCTCTAAACTGTCACTGACTTTCACTAAAATTATTCAGATCCAAACATAAGCAATGATTTAGGACATCAATTTATAACGTAATGCTGGTGACCCTGTACCAGTCAGGCTGGATTGGTTCCTGTCCACAAAGCAAACTACAGAGTGGCAATATTTTATTGTGGGTCTTGCAAGAGCATACAGTATGTAAATATATTTTTTAAAGATATACATACACATTACTCCAAATTCAACTGTGGCTGAGCTCCTCTCCCAGTTTTCAATAATTTTTAAACAAAATAAAGACCAAGCCCTTTCTGTTTGGATGCTTTGCTTTGTTTTTCCAGCCTGAACAAGTCTACGGATATTTTCTCAGTTATACAAGGCCCATGTTTTACTCTGCAAACATTGAAGATGAAGGAACACTTGAAGCTTCAGCACCAGAAGGGAAACAAGGAAGAGTGCAGAGGGTAGCTCCATTTGGAAGCATAGAGCTATAACAATGATTGTTCCAGTTTGTAACAAGTAGCTCATAAAGACTTTTATTCTAAACAGTCCCATTGTTCCTGACAACCAAAGTGATTCTCACATGGGATCACACCATCAACACCCTTGAGCTGATAGTGTTTGTAATCTTGCAGAACGGCAACACAAACCAATTCTCCATAAGCACTGGAGAGATCAGAACACTTGTAATCTCTTGCAAAATGTCATCTCAGTTTATTCAAAGAGTCACCTACTTCCTTAGAAAAAGGAGTCTATCATACTTGGGAGTTTGTTCCTGTGATTTTTTTGTTGCTGGAGTGTTGAGTTCTTGACCTAATGTTTTATTTATGTGTTAGGTCGAATGAGGGTAGGGAGAGAAGAGGAGCACCGTAATATTAGCAGATTAATTAATATTACTTGTGATGACACTGTTTTCCCTGTTTGTACCCCATCTCTCCTTAACTATTATCCTCATTTTGTTGCCTTTTTCAGTTTTTCCAGAGTGTTGTCAACAGAGCTGAGAGAGTTCATTCTTTTGAGAGGACAACATTGCTGATTTCCTCTAAGTCTTTGCTTCCATAGGAAGCAGATACCTGGTAGATTTGCAAGGGAATGCTAAATCAGCTGTGGAAGTTCTGCACCGCTGTCTGTTTCTGAGAAAGCCGCAGAAGTTCTTCTCTAATTGCTTTGATAAGAGAGGCTGAAGAGTGCCCTGGCTGGAGGTCCTCAGTGGAACTGGTGGTGTAGCAAAGGCCCTGGCCCTGAAGGCTGTTGTGTGGAAGCTGAGCAGGGGGTGCCGAAGGCTGCCTGGCTGAAGTCCTCGGCATCGGGAATACTGGTGAGGAGGAATATTCTTGGTGTCCATGCATATGCGTCTGGAAAGAGGTAGAAAGCATTATTGTACTTTCTGAAAAAACACGGTGATCCCAGAAAAGACAAGAAAGCAAAAAGGCAAGTAACAGAGGGAAAGCAGCATGGAGATGCTTCTATCTGCTGCCACTGTTCTTCTGTTGTATGAATGAGTGATTCCTCTTAATGAGCACAAAACAACAAGGGTACACAAAATCGCTGGACTGCCTCAACTATAGCCATTTTCAAAAGCTCTTTGAGCATCCATTACAAAGTCTGACCCCCTTTCTAATCTATGGTATGTTTAGAAACTGAAGTGGAAGGAGGTGGGGAGAAAAAAAAACGCAGAACTAGAGGCCGACAGAACTGGCTGTTCTTTCCTTGCCTTTCCATCAACTTCCTAAAGGACAACAGGGAAATTACTCTCTTCCCAGCTGTCATTTCTCCATAATATTTATGAACAGAGATACTACTGCTTTCACCTGCCCCTTTTCTGCCTGGCTTGCTGGTTCTGACTGTACACTTGTGAGGACCCTGTGACTGACCAGTGCCCAGGAAAACCTGGTCAACAAAGGAACCAGCAGGAGAAAAATTATTCAAAAGGGAAAGATTAGATTTTTCTATACTCAACAGCTGTTTTACACATCTGAGAAACACTATCCCAGTTTAGGGACACTACTTGTTTCAGGGTAGAAAGGGGTTAATTCTGCATTTGTTCAGTAACAAATTTTCTAACAAAACAAAAGAGAAACAAACCAGAATCCTGAGTTTACGGACTTTTCTTTCTGGAAAAAATCTGCTTACTCTAAAACAGAGCATGAATGTACAGCACACTATGTGACCGCATGGACTCCCAGTACGGACACAAACGAGGTACATTTCAAAAATCTAAATTCCAGCTGACATCCCTAAAGCAAGCATTTCCTCTTGCCTCGTGTTGCTGAAAGCCAGAAGACAACAGTGGACACAAAAGACTTGAACAACACAACCAGGAGCAAAGCAGCGCAGTCCCCTTTCAAAGGCTGGGCCGGAGGAGCTGCAGCACGGTCAGATCACAGTTATCACCATTTAGTGAGCACTATCTTTGTGGATAAACCTTAAGTAGTAGCAGAAAGAGCAACCTGATGAGGGAAGAAAGGACAGCGAGGTCTGCTAGAAGAGGATTTGGGAGTGAGGGGAATGAGGGGATTGCAAAGCAGAGCCTGGGAAGGATATAGGGGACCTAGAGCGACAAGGAACATCAAAATGCACGAGAGTGTGTTCCTTAACATCTCCGACAATATAAATGAATAAAATCTAAACCATTTTGTATAAAGTAGAACTAATAATAGATTCTGAGTCTCTTGTGCAGCTCGTGTACAGCACTGATCAATTACACAGTTAATTTGGGGAGAGAGATCAAGAGGAAAAGAGGCTTTAATAGAAGAATGACAGGTAAAGAAGGTTTTCCAAGTAACATCCTGTCTTCCTTCTTTGAAAAGGAGGTGATTTTAGCATCAGAAAGGAATGAACAGGTCTCTTGATTGTTCAGAATTATTCATGAAACCTGAAACTAATTCATAAGTGTAGCCTAGAGTTAGCAAACCTGACAAGTGCTCTGTGGGTTTATAGAAGAGATGACACAAAAAGTATTAAAAGCAAACATTCCTTGACACAGGAGTCTTAACAGCAACCCAAATTATGTTCAGATTACTTTCACATTAAAATGGATTATGGGATTCAGCTCCCATCTCATACTGCACTGAATTAGCACTACAAGAATGTTTCTAAAGGGAAGTTAGGAAGAATATCTGATGACGGCAGTGGCTGTTTTTTAACATTAAAGCTATCAAAGTTTTCTTAAATATCTCAGAAAAACAGAAGTGTGTATTTCTGTGATCTCATACATAACATCAGAATTAAACAGGTGTGAGAACTTTCAAAAGCAGATTGGTTTAGAAACCTAACCTATACTAAACTGGAACATCAAAATAAGGAGAGTAAAAAGGTCAGAGAGGCAGGAAGAATTTTTGTTTTGTTTTGGTTTTTTTTTTACTTTTGAGTTCTTTACTAACAGAGATATGCATTGATATATGACAGTATATATGTAACAAAATATAGTTTTATATAGGATCTATAAATTATATATTTTTACAGAGAGACTGTGTATAATTAACAGCAGTACAAAATAATTGACAAAAATATCTTCATTGAATCTTCCATCTTGAGGAAAGAAGATTTATGAGATCACATTGGGAACTTGTTAATCTCCACGTAATTGTTGAACCCTGGCCAATTTCAACTGAATTGGATGTATAAATACACATACACATATACATGTATTAACTAATATATATTTTAAAAATTGCAAAAATAAGTAGCTATTTAGAATTAACCTGATCTGTGCTATCATGGCATCTGCTTCTGAGTGGCAGAAAGGCCAGGTTAGGCTGTGCTCAGCTGGACCTGTCAGCCAGAACGTATTCACAGGAGACAGCTATGGGACATGAAAGGCAACTTGAAGTATACCCTGTTTCCCCCAAAACAAGACATGGTCTTATATTAATTTTTACTCCAAAAGATGTGTTAGGGCTTATTTTCAAGCAATGTCTTATTTTTCCATGAACAACAATCTACATTTATTCTTGAACAAAAAAAATCAACATTTATTCAACTATAGTCATCTCACCACATTACGGAACATCATCAAAACTCTCCAGACCCTGAATTCCACTGTGAATTTCCTGTGACTCTATTTCCTTTAGAACCGTTGGCCCCAATTTCTCATGTCTAGCAACAGCGCTTTCCTCAAATGAGCACCTCTTGCTCACGTAGCCTGCTCATAGCGCATTGGCAATGCAACTGTCAGTTGTCTGTCAGATGTCTGCTTTCCTTGGTGAAGGGTCTATCTGTTCTGCTGCATTCTATTGCCAATTAATTTTATTTTTTTACATATATAGCTGCCTGGACACCATTTAAATTAATTTTTTAAATGAACTGTAACTAGGGCTTATTTTTGGAGTAGGTCTTATATTTCAAGCATACTCAAAAATCCTGAAAAAAATCAGGCTAGGGCTTATTTTTGGGGTAGGTCTTATTTGCAGGGAAACAGGGTAGTGAGATGCTTTAAAAGACACCACAGCGGGCAGCCAGAGTTTAACTACACAGTAAAAGGATAAAGATGGCTTGGGGAAAACACTGGCAAACTGGAGAAGACTTGAGAGAACAGTGGAGAGCTAGAGGGGATTGTAGACGGATAGAACGAGATGCCAGGCGGTAGGGAGATGCAAGACGCTGCACACACCTGTAAGAAACCAGCTTCATTTGTTCTGCTGCTCAATTGACCATTTGCTAGCTATTGTATTTCGTGCCAGCTAAGGAAATGCTGTAATTATCCTGGTTGCCCAGGCCTTCCAGATGGAGAACTAAGGTGAATTGATGGCAACCTGCACACTGGCTTTGGGTCAGGAGACACAAGTGAGAGGTCATATTCCAGCAGGAAATCAGGTGTTGATGGCAAGAATAATAGGTGAGGATACTTTGGGAAAAGGGCCATTGCAGGAACACAAACACAGATCCCTCTCAAGTTTGTAGGTGAGAAGAAGCACTCTAGATCTAATCTTCCTAAAGAGTTTAATTTTAGAAACTTGTTCAGAATGAGGGAAAGGTAAGGCTGTTTGCAAAAGATCAGCTGAATACTGCAGCATAAGGAACATGACTCTCATGAAGTAAATCCTCCTTTCCAAAAGGAGGAAAGACAAATTTAGAGCTCTTAGTGAAGGAATCCAAATGCTGAAAGTAATTAAAGAAAACTACACGACTAGGACTTATCTAAGAATGCCATTTTTTTTTAAATGGCCATAATCCTTTGCAAAAAAAAAAAAAAAAAAAAAAAAACGAACTTTCATTTCTANCTTCAGATGAAAAAGAAAATGCAGGCATCAGGTGAGCTCTCCTACAATTAAATGACACAATACTCAGATAGATTTGGTCCATGATCTCCTCTTTTTGCTTAAAAAAAAAAAAAGACAAAAATCACACTGCAGTAGCATTTGAACTGCAGCAACCAATGCACAAAAAGTTCTGTCAAAGTGGAGGAAGTGTTTAAATTCTGATCAATTAAAAGTCAATCTCGATTGTACTCATCTAAAATGGTGACTCAAGGTGTAAACTGCAATCAAATCATATTCTATTCGGCCAGGAATCTTTGAGAGTTGTGCAGGTAATTTATGTTAAAACACTGATCTGGAAAAGTCATTTTCAGAAAAGAAAGACAAATGATAAGAAGTGGCAATGAATGGTAACCACCTAGAGATGTCTCTGGAAATGGAACAGGAGAGACATAAAGACCTCTCATGAAAGTGCTCTTCTAGATGTAAACTGAAATTATGTTCTTGCACTCAAATACCACAGTTTCAAGCGCAGATTGCCAAGTTAAATCAGGCAAATCTTTCAGCTTTGACAGTTAAAGCTTATGAATAGTATCAGTAGTGTCTGTCTCTACTGTGCCCAGTTCTCAAAAGCTTTATGCTGCTTATGCTGCTCCTCTCAAGTTCATCTGGAGTGGTGTCAGCTCAGTTTCACCAAAATCGAAAGATAAAGCCCATCCTGTTGCATTTTCTTTCTGCAAAGCTATTTAGAGATCATGCAATACTGCAAAGCAACTTCAAGCAGTGTGAACACACACTGCCCTAAGTATGCAAAGGAAAGAGGTCCTTCCTTCCTCCCTCAAGGAAGAAACCAGAAAAATCACAGTTTAAGCAAAGGAGCAAAAGAAGGAGCATGAGGTTATCACTCTCAAGAGTACCACGACAAAGCTCTCACACGTCAGTCGCCTTCAGGATGCAAGTACAAAGAAGGACAGGGAGCAGGCAACTGTATCTTCCCTGGAAAGGCCATACATGATCTTCAACCTCACACATCAGGTTGAATCAGAAACATCAACCTCTAGCAGCACTGCTGCCAAGAACATGAAGTCACGATGGCTGCCCAGGCAACACTGGTAAACGAATACGTATTAATTTACCACATCCTGCTGACTGAGGCTAGGAAAACAGCTTGTTTAGAAACATCTCTCCTGTTACATGCAACTACGTGCCTTATTCCGTTGCCCTGACTCCTGCTGTTGCGCACCGATACAGAAGACAAAAGAACTACACCAATACAAAGTAGGACGGTAGTCTGGGACAATTTAATTCAATGCTTTCTACTTACAATGATCTCAAAATACAGAAGCATATTTCAAAGAAGAAAATGGAAAGCAGTATCCACCTCTGCCGGAGCTCAGAAGCAGAACTGGGTGAACTGCAATTAATGGGTGAAGGCCTCAAGTGAGAAAAAAAATAAAAAAGGTTAGGGTAAAGTGAGAGAAAGCAGTTAGAGAGAAGCAAAGGCGAAAGAGCAGCAAGCAAAACTTAGAAGAGCTAACAAGGGTTCGAAGAGCAAAGCAAAGAATGTCAGAGAAGCAACTGAAAGTATTCCAGGGGGAAAAAGTTCCAAACAGTAATGCAGGAAAAAAAAAAAAAAAGCCCGAACATATCACTACTTCGGAAACTATGCAAATGTGTAACACAGTACTCACTGCATCTCGCCTAGCATATTCCTCCTCTCCACGGTACTGGGGCCACCCTGGCCCCCCCGGCTGGCCATGCCCTGCTCTGCCTGAGGGGATCTCCACTTGTTGACCTCCGATCCTGCTAGCAATTCCCACCTGAGTGAGGTGCTGTATCTGAGAACCTTAAAAGCAAATATTGGTTTTTTTTTTTCATCTTTATACACAGTCAAGTTTGTAGGGCAGACAAATGACAACATAAAACTTCGTTGGAAGCAGGAGACAAGAAGAAAGCGGAGCTCTGTTTCTGTGCAATTAATAAAACAATCAGCAGAAAGAAGGCTGTCAGCATAGAATAAAGAAGGAAAAGTTACATGCATTTTCTGCAGTTCATTGGAGTGTGATGCTTTTCATTGCCAATGCACTGAAAGAAGAGGTTGGGATACATGCATCTCAGACATGGACTACACTTCGTTGCAAAAATCCGCCAGCCCTTCCAAATAGCGTTTACTGAAAGCCCTGGCAATGCTTTCATGTAAATTACTTAGCAGCAAAGGGAAGACATTTGCTCCTGTGGTTACACCTTATTTGCATCACACTGGCAAGACACTAACTCTCCAGACTGCCTTCTATTCCATCTCTTGGAAGAATAAAATACATGACTACATAAGAGTATGGTTCTTTCAGCTTTGCTTTGCAGTTAAATATTAAACGATGCTGTCACTGAGTAACAAGAAGGTCAGAACACACTGTATCTCCTTTCAGCCTGAAAGCGAACCTCCTCCTTTCTCCTGTCCCTTCCCTCCCTTCAAAAAGCTTTCCAACACATGCAAGGATAGCCACCACCATTAATTGTAAGAGACATCGCTTTTTTCCTGAATTTCCTCCCACAGGGAAACACAATTTATTATTATTATATTATTCATTAAAAATGAAATACATTTAATAAACCCACAGATATATAAGAGAAAACTCTGTGTGTGTATGTAAAAAAAGGGAGGAAAAGACAAAACCAGTGTGATTTACATGATGGACAGCAAGGCAACTTTCGTATTTTCCTCTCAAAAAAAAAATTTTTGAGATATTTGATATTTGCACATAATTATACTGAAGGACAGGAACTAATCATCTGAATTGCCTCCAAACTTTAGAGCAGAATATACATGAACATTTAGAGAATAGTGTGAATCAGACAATAAAATAATCATTAAGCTGTAACAGCCACTACATTCCTGTCATTCTCAGATACAGGGAGAGGACAGCAGCTATCAAAACCAGGACTCCAACAGGGGTATGTACTCGTATTTCCAGTCTTTTTCAGCTCCCCAGGAAGAAAACATTTCTCTGAGAGAAAATTAACTGTGGCATTTGCATAAAAGCAGAATCTTTTATACTTAGAATCAATTTTTGATGCTCAACTGCCATGTGATGTTAGAATCTTATTCATGATAGCATTGACGAGTGCTACAGAAATTACCTCATAACCAAACCAGGGAAGGTGATTTCATATGGGACAGCAGCAATAGATAGTATAGTCAGAAAGTAAAAGATCCTGCTCTTACGCATACATTTCTAGGAAGAGAAATGAGAAATAAAGATGCAGAAAAGTATTAAAGTTGCTATTCAGCAGGCTGATGTGAGATGCATCAGTTAGCTCATTTAGTACAAAAGAAATAGTCAGCAGTGGAAAGCTAGCATACACTGTACACTCTAAAACAATTAAGTATTTTTCCATTCTTATGGAATGGGGTTTTTTTTGAAAATACACTATGCGATAACCAATGCTTGTAACACACTAAAAAGGTGACACAGCACTGCCTTTTTCTCCAAGGTCCCATGGACGTAAAGTTAACCTCACCATGCGATCACTTTTTTTTTGGCAGTGAAGACAAGGACCGCATGTCAAGCGTAGCAGCTGAAGGAGAATGACGCCTTAATGGTTACCTCAGTTTAAGAGCGGATACAGAAAAGGATCAGTTAATTCAGCGCACATTCAACTGAAGTGAAGTGTACCTGCAGTGCTTCCGACGGGTCGTGGCCGTGCCACGGATGGCACTTCCTCTGAGTATATCCCTCTGGAGGAATATTGAACCTCAGGTGGCTGCTGGTCTGGGTGCATTAACTCTGCAGGTTGAAGAAAACCTGGCCCAAAGTTCTGCCTGTGGAAAAGTAAGGACTCAAGATTACAATAAGCGAATTGCCTAATTAGAAACAGTAATGGAGGTGCGCCTCATAAAACAACTCTTTATGATGACTTTTAACGTACATCTTAACCTTAAATGTTAAAAAAACCATCACAACTGAGGAATATATTCCTCCTTCACGACCTGCATTGCACAGGAATAGGAGTTAGAAACTCTAACAAAATTTCACACAAGTGTTTTTCACATGTTGCAGCCTCCTCAATGCAGAGAAAAGCATCCACAGATCTTGTTTTCCCCTTGGAGAAAAAACCTTATTCAATTGGAAAAAAAAAAAAAAGAAAAATAAGAATTCAGTAGTGATGTAGCTGCTTACCTCAGCAACAAACCTGACTCTCACTCAAGAGTTTTTGGGCACACAGTTTCGGTCTCAATCAAACCAAAATTGCATTACATGTTCATTTCATGGAAAATTATTATTTCATCAAGTGTCCCGATAATTTTCCAGGAAATTTTCAAAACTTTGCTCTTTAACATTGAACCTACACAAAGCTGTAATTAGCACATATGAAGAGATGCAATGTATAGTAAAACGAATGTTTCCTACAATTCAGGTTGGTGCTTGTAGTCGTTGTTACATATTTACTGAAAAGAGTTAACAACAGAAACCATCATCAATCTAACTTTAGTAACTGTGTGAAGCTAATTGGACTTGTAAGAAACCCTATAATTCATTCACAGAACAGGAGTAGAGAAGAAGATGGAAATTCTGCTTTCCCTATGCTTCCTATTAATGCATCTTAACCCTGGTACAGAGAGATTGTATTTTAAAAGACTGGTGACAGCTGAGTTTTCAAGGATTATTGACTCCTATCAATACGGTGGAGGTGTGGATGCCCTGGATGTCCAGGCTAGTGTCTCTTAGGCTCCAGGTATAATCAAAGAGAGACACACTCCTCAAGAGGCACTCAAAGCAAAAGATCAGGTTCACCACGTCATTTTTAGCAGGAGCCTCTCACTGGTAAGTATAAAAGAAGCAAAGTGAGACAAACATCCTAAGTCAGGCACATGAAATTACACAAGGTGAGGACTAGAGATGAGTTTTACATGTCTTTTACCACAACGGCATCTAAGCCCTTCTAAGATATGGCTGCAACCTACCTCATTCCTCAATACCTCAGTTTTACACCCTTTTGTTTTAGAGGAAAATCCCATGACTGCATTTAATTCAAACTATCCTTGATCTGTGCTTTATTTGGAAAACTAATCACCTTTGTATGATGGCCAAACAGCAAAGAAAGCTGGCATAATAATAAATAGCTTAATAAAACCAAATATGAGCCTAATATAGCACAAGCAAGTAACTGTAAATTAAAGTACTAGCTCCTTGGCATACAGTATTACACAGAGGAGGTATAAGGGGTTCAAGCTGCAACAACCCCATTGTGGAAGTGCCAGAATTTCCCCAGCTCCCTTGCACACAAGCCCACTTGTCCACTCAGCAGATCCAGAGGAAACCATTTCCAAACAGACTTACAAGCTAGTTAAAATAAATGCTTGAATGGGTAGGTAATATTTAACAATATCATTTCTGTTATGTTAATCACTGTAACCAGTAAAGGATGTGATCATCTGGCCCTTTATGCCTGTAGTGCTCCGCTGGGAACTTGTAGCTGATAAATGACTACAATTTTTTGATGTTATCTAAAGAAAATATTTTCTCAACATTATTGCAAAAATATTATTTTTGTGCCAATTTTTCAGAGGTCAAGGAGTATATCCTTTATTGCTGATGGGTTTGTACTTGAAAGGTGCATGTTTAATAACCCATCACCCTTTCTTCTCAGTATTCTTTATAATAGACATAGCTACCCTTTAAAGTCAGAGATCAACAGAAGAGTATAAAAATGGGATACATCCCTGAATCCATATCATACAGACTTTCTGGAGCTCCTTTCTATTTCCAGACTGAGACACAGCCTTCAATTTATCTTTGCATGTTCCAAAAAAAATCATGTACCTCCAGTTATTTAATTAAGTGGGGAGATACTGCCCCCCAAAAAATCAATTTTACACCACTAATCCACTATGGCTAAGTATCTCTATCTCTGTTGCATGACGCAATATTCATTTTCTGGTAAAAGCCGTCCATTGTGCCTTTAAGTTTGCCTAGCTGTTACGTGACCTAGGTCTTTTACATGTAATTTTTTTTACCCAGGTTGGTTCCACCCCATTAAAGACACTGACTGCATTTGTACACAGAAGGGAACAGTACAGTCACTCAACTATTATTCCACGCACTGGATATTTAAGCCAATGGACTATGACATTGATACATACCACCTAATCATACTGACCTCAGGTTATTTTTCCTTCCTCTAATTGGTTCACTGTTAATTTGTTTATCACTGTTTTCAGAATTTGATCATAACTCCCACTCCACAGCCATGACAATGCTTTCCTTATTTTCTATTGACCAAGCTTTAGGAAACCTTCTATTTTAATGACAATTTAAATGAATTCTTCCTGTTAAGGTCAACAACCTTGCAGATTGTTAACTTAATCTGTCAGCACTGGCAGAGCCAGCATTTGAACTATCAATGATGATGCCATTAATTTGTAAATTACAGAAATCTAGAATGCCTATGCCAAAGGTTGATACACCTCTAAACAAAAAATATCTTGCAAAGATGCTGTCTTGCTCAGGTGCGCTAATATGGGTTACAGCACTTTCATTATTAATTTATCACGTTTTTCCTGAATGCATACCAGGCCAACAAAGAGAAAATCCTCAATAACAAAAAATTGGTTAATCTTTGTGTTGGCAGTCTCAAAGCTCATAATCTTCAAGATAAATTACAAAAAATACACTGCATGTCATACTGTGTGCCATTTCATGTATGCTCCACTCACACTGAAACTGTCACCTTCAGCCAAGACCTAAGTAAGAAAACGTGTGTAGAGACTCCTCCTTTCCTTTCCTAGTTGGTCTTTTCAAAATCAAGTTGCAGAACAATGGATAAATAAAAGCTCTTCATATCCATTTTACCATCAAGTTTCCAAGGCAGTGAAGACTTTAGGTGAAATCTAATGAATGACATGGATACCAGTGGGACTTCATCTCACAGGGTGAGCTAGAAGAAGGTAAGGAGAGAGCAACACGAGGCCACCTTTTCACCACCCTGGCTGCAGCAGCTTGGAGAGGGTGAGACAGGTCTGACCACAGTGGGTACCACGACTCAAAGAGTCTAACTTCACATGTAGTTAAAACAGACACCAAATGTGGAATTAACAGTCACCGGGACAACTGTTTTCTTCTGTTCACAGGATTCTCTCACAGCAAGGCCAGGAGAAGATGGAAAATCTGTTCTTCCCCCAGTTTTATAACAACAGGCCTACAAGGCCTGTGAGGGTCACCATGCTCTTTGTTCTCAGCTTGGTTAAAGATAGAATGAATCTCCTAGTCATCTGAAAGCTTTTGCGAGTGAGTGTTGCCTGAGGCTACAGAAACAAGATAAAAGTGAGACTACTGGGAGAGGTGCATGCATCTGAGTAACTGTTTCAGGTTCTCTAGAAGTTGAAACTCAGTGGTTTACTCAGTATTTGGAATGATATCTCTACAGCCAAGCAGCTAGAAACACATTTCTTTTAAAAGGAGGCTTGGATTCCATACAGCATGCATGTCATTCATGCTGTGTAAATATATTACACAGGCTGGATCTGGACTGCTCTTACTTCTAATTTATGAAGTACTTCGCATAATTATATACCAGTGCAAGTAAGAACTCTGGGGGAATTGCAAAGAAAATAATAAATGATAATTCTATCAGTGAAAAGTCACCTTGGTAGGAGACCTGGTGCTGTTGGCGGGGTCATTCCAAATTCCACGTATCTCTGTCAGAAGAACGAACAAACAAACAAATCACAAATTAAAACCAAAATGCATACTCTGGGAAGCCCACTGTCAGCCTTCTAAGTGGTGAACGGCAGAGATCACTAGGCCTGTATGTGTGACTTGATTGCAGCCATAAGAGCTTAGTTTTACAAACCCCAAAGCACAAGAAGATCTGGGAATCACTGCTGCAGTGGAGTAGGAGTCTCTTCTGTCTGATCAGAGTCTTAACTTAAAAACCTTTCAGAAATACTTCCTCTCACTTGCAGAAGATCAAGGGCTGTTCCAATGTCTACTTAGTTTAAAACTTTCAGCAAATGAAGCTTTGCATTTGGACATCTCTTTATTCCTCAACCAGCATCAGACTGCAGCAGAGAGACCATGGGGCTCAGACTCAACAGCCCACTGGCATTATGAAACTTGTGCTGAATTGTTGTGGAACTCGAGATGACCTGAAAGATTATCCATGTGTCTCAAGTGCTCCATAAAATGCAAAAAAATATACACGGAAATGCTGCTTCCCTATCCCTCTCCTCCTGAAACCACTTGTATACCCTGCTGCAAAATGTGACCTAAGCCAAATACACTCTTCTTTTCATTGTCAAAATAGGAACTAGCACATACTTTTTTTAAAAAAATAAGTTTTACTCTTGGACATAACAAGACTGATCTGTGGAAGATCATAACTGAGAAGTACAGAAACATTATCCTAAAGGAGGGGAACTCCTGTCTTCTCCTGTGGTTGGGATGGGAAAAGAATCCAAACAGCTTAAAAAGCAAGTTCACCATCTTGTGATGGTCACTTCTGAACTCTCCTGGCTCCAGAAACTGCTCCACATTGGTGACAAAGTCCTGACAGCACGGGCACAATAACAGTGAGCACGGCTCAACTGGTGCTAACTACCTGCCCAGAAAAGCCTTTTAAATTGCATCACTCACATTAAATTGTTTTTTTACTGCCTGAGTTGGACCATAAGGTGATCCCCACTGGGTGCATGTGGTTCCCTTCCCTGCTCGAGCAGGAGTGTTGTTTACCGGCTGTCCTGCAGAGACCCCAGGTGGTGTGATGGCCGTGGAATTGGCTGCTTGGCTGCTGGGAGCCACCAGTGCAAAAGCATCATCCAGCAGCGAGTGCATGGTTTGCCGAGCCTCTTCAATGGATGGCTGTGGTGGGATGTACTGGGAGACTGGGTGGGAAGGCAAGCCGGGGAACTTCCCCACATCAGCTGAAGATGATGTCTGAGGTTCAGGAGGCAAGTCTGGATCAGACTGGAGGAAAAGGAAAGAAGGTGAAGGGCAGTCACAGGGAAGATCTAAACAGACAGCTTCCAAGTCCCTGTGGGTCTTAAGTGTGAGCAACATTTTCTTTGCTAGAACCACAATGAGATAAATGGCACAAGCACTGGTGCTGGACAAAACCTGCCCCTTACCCTTCCCACCTCTGTATGCATGTATACATGCACATAACACTAGCTGTTCAAATACTCCCCTCAGTGGGATCTGAAAGACTGCGATCTCGGATAAGGCAGCGGAGCTTTGTGCTGGAGTTACTCTGCTACAACAGAAACCTTGTGGTTTGCAAGCACACAGTGAAGTCATGCAGAGAATGTTTACTCCACCCAGAAAGAGACAATCAGTTCTGTCTATATCTTTGACTCCACGGCAGCTTTTGCAGTTCCAATAAATTAATTTGGTCTTTAGCTTACAACTGACCACATCAGCAGTAATATTCAACAATTATTACCTCCTAGGAAAACACAAAAAGGGAGCTGTTAAGCAACTAAGTGGTTAGCTGCATGAAACTTGAATTTGGATGCATCATCTGAATGGGATTCATATAAGTGCTTCAGAGAGCAGCAATACCCGAGGCACACACTGCAATTACTACCTGGGATCTTACCACAAGGGTTTATTGTTCATCAGTAACAGGAAATTAAACGAGCTTTCCAGCAGCAGACTTATTATCAAAGCTCATTCTTACCACTGCACGCAGACTGCAAAATGAGTCGTCAAGATGCAAAAGCCTCTGCTTCATCAGGAACTTAGCATTCTGAGTACTGTCTCACTACAGATGCCAAAGGGCCTGAGCTTGCTGTGTGACACGTCTTAATTAAACAGCTTCAGATGATAATTCATTCTGCTGCAGCATGACATTAAAATCATCATATTGTTGTTTGAAGGCAGAGGGAAACTGAAGAAATTGACACTGTAGTCACCTGACTGCACACACAGCTAATGGTAAAGCTTTGAAAATTCTTAAACCATCTTCCAAGATGAAAACTGTCCAGGGGTTTCCAATATTAGGATCAGGCTTAATAAAGTCTGCTTAGAAGTGGTTAAGGGTGCCTAAACACAGTTTGTGACATGGATCTGATCGAACAGAAGCACTCTTCAGTGTCTTTGCCTTTTTTAGACAGGAAGCAAAATTAATTTTCAAGACATTGTATTAGAATCGTTTCAAGTTACTGTAGTACAAAGACATGTTTCTCTTTCATTAATAATTAATTCCCACATTTTAAAGATGAGAAAATTTCTCATGAAAAGAACTGAATCTTCCAATCTGTGAAAGGAAAGGATGAAATTTTCTGTAACATATGAATACATAACATCCAGCAAATTGGACTAGAGTGAAGCTACGTTCAAGATACCACAGAACATGCCAAACACACTTTAGTGTGCATAATACATCGGCATTAATGAAAAGAAGGTTTTAGTTCTTGGCCTCTTTAATATCAAGGAATACTTGGCAGAATTTTACTGCTTAATACTGACAGACTGCTAATGAAATCCTTGTTTCACTTTGATTTACATGGCACTGAAACTAGTCATACAGACCACAGTCAGAAGGCCAAAAACCTTCCAATATCACAACTGTCATTACAATTATCAGAACATTCCTGTCATTCAAGAGACATACATACAATATATGCAGAATTATTGACTCCTGGAGGCCTTTTGTATGTCCCATCACTGTCAGTTGTGATTAACCTGTCCTTTTCTGCATCAGTTGGACTACCATTTATCTGATGTCGCCGGCGCTGCTTGGGAGAACGTTTTGCACGAGAACTTAACAGGAAGAAAACAAAAAGCAGAGAGAGAAAAAAAACAAACAAGACAAACGTAATTATATTTTTTTGCAATTTTTCTTCTCATGCTACTCAAGGTTGAACTCCTCTGCCCATTCCCTCCAAGTCATTCTTACCTCAGCCCTGTTTCTCTTCCCCTTCCCAGTTTTTCATGCCAGTCACATTAGTTGGCCTTGAATCTCCCTCCTCAGGCTTCTCCTAATAACACTTTGATTGGCAGCTCTCCAAACTGTCTCATTCCTCCCCCAAACCCTCTCCAGTGTCACCTCCCTTCTACATCCATCTTTCAAAGTTGTCCATGCTCCAGCCCCACTCCCAATGCCTCTCCAGACCTCCTCGTCCAATGTCTGACACATTTGCAGTAGCAGAACAGACCACGCTGCCAACAGGGCTTTGTGCTTGGCATGTTGGGTTTAACCCTCTACCAGGCAAACCAGCCGAGGAGCCCATGTAGCTGCTGGAGAAAAGCTAATTTCTGTCAGTGTGGAAGCGGTCACAGGGACACAGTGCTCCAGGAACAAAGCATCAGTATTCATCAGCCCTAAACAGGGCCAAGGGAAGACTTTGTCTGAAGATACGAGGCCAGGAAGGCAGATCCATGAGGCTGAGAAATGTGCCTCCTTACCCAGAGGGAATACGTAAAAGGTTATCTTGTTGATTTGTGAATTTGCCTTTAAAATTCACGATCTTCGTTCTTAAGTTGTTCAAGGGTTTCCTGATTTTGCATCTTTTCCTGTCTTAACAAAACTATTATTTCTTGCAGCTTGTATTCTCTGTGCATCCTTTCGGTAGTGCTTATACTGCAATTTCGATCCCTCTACACCACACAAAAAATATTTAAAGAAATGCTAGAGCAAATACTAAATTGTTTTAAGATAATTTTCATACATTTGGGGTTATTTATCAAGAATTCACTGCTGAGAACTTGTAAAAGAATAATTTGAAAACAAAACATAGTGGCATATGCTGAAATAAATAAAAATGTTTAGAACACCCCAGGCCTTTTCACCTAGATAACTCAAATTCAGCTAGTGATCAAAAGTATTTTAAGCTCTGAAAGTTCACAAGTAGAGGTTTGATGTACTTTGGACATTGACTTTAAAAGAAAATCGCTCTTTCCCATCTTTGAAATCCCTACCTCTTCCTGGGCTCTATGAAGACAGTAGGCACACTGCCTCCAGGGTCCAAGATCTTGTCAATCTGCATCTGTGCCTTGCGATATATCCTGTGCTGTTCTTTGGAGTCAACCACCACCACATCATCCACCACTGGAAATTCATAGTGCCCTTTGCGCTTGGCACGAAGACGAATCTTATTGCGGTGATGCTCAATCTCAGATTTATGCCTAAGGGCTGTTTGTATCTTAAAGAAGGAGGGGATTAAAAAAAAAAAAAAAAAATCAAGTGTGTTTTTCATTTGTAGTTTTTGCAAACAGAACTTTTTTCCACTCTTCTGTAAACCTCTACTTCTCATCTCCCTGCCTGCCCCTATCTCCCTCCTCCCCCAAATCTCTGAAGGATAAACTATGTCACACAATTTGTAAACACACTTTCTTCCTTGGATATTTTGCAGCATGCCCATTGTCTCCCCAGGCAGATGTACTATTATACACAATACAATAGGCGCAAAACAGCAGGTGCAATTAGAGAGAGGTGGCAGTTCGTTAACAAAAGGCAGGAGGAACACAAAAAAGTCCTGCTGTCTGCTAGAAGTGACACTGCCCTGAAAAAATAAGACTCATCAGTACAGGCTATATCTACCTTTGCTTGCTTAAACAGAGATACATTTGATCAATAGTGTTGAAGCCTGACACCAATTCCCTTTAATGACCTTCACCACGTAAGAAGCAACAACTTGAAGAGCTAATTGAGCTCATAACTTGATGTTTCTGCTGAGCATGAGAGACCAGCACAAGCTACGCAGAAACGTAGCAGCAATATAAAGGCCCAGGTCCCGAGAAGAACATGGTGTTATCAGCTCTACCTTTTCTTGCAGGCTGTGCTTTCACACCTCTCTCCCACCTCTTTTTCAAATCTCCTGGAGTGTATCTCACCATCTGGGGAAAGCTATCGTAACACCACACTTTTAAGTCCTGGCCCAACACTCACTGAAATCATTCTTATAAATGGAAAAGATGTGGGCACCGGATCAGGTAGAAACAACTGCTCCGCCTGTGCTGGCCTAGTTCTGGAACACATCTGCAGCAGCAAATTAAAAACCAAATAAAAATTGATTTTTGTGTATTCTCTCATCAAAATTTCCCAAAAGCATAAAAGGGACACAAGCCTGGACTTAGTCTTTACATTTATATCTAGAATTATATGTCTTCTGCCCATATAATGAGATTTCTGTCTTGTAGCCCCTCTTGCCTACGTATACTGGCTGCATGTATTTACCTCTCTTCTGTAAGGTACTCAGAAATATAGTATCTTAACATATTTAAGTTAGAGGTTTCAATCATCTTCCTACTCTGAATTATGAGAAGATGCCATCTTAGGCCCAGTACCAAAGCAGGGTGCAGGTACACGGTACTGTCAGGCAGCATATGATGGGGTTTTCTCTCCTAATGCCCCAGGCATGCTCATATTCTGCTTAGAGTAACCCAAGGCTCAGAGAAAGCAGGAAGTTTCTATATGCTTACAGTCAGATAAACACATCAGACATTGGAAGCAATGAATATGCTGCAAATTCACCCCCCAGAATTACTTGAGATAACTTGTTTGTATAACCCACATCCTGAGTTGCTGAAAAGTCAAAAGAAGGTGTAGAATGAAAACCAAGGTGGGTCAGATGTTCCAGTTCTCTAACACAAGTCTCATAAGTCGTGTCCTACTGACTGGTAAAAGCACGGTAACACAAGCTATCCTGACCATCAAATTTGCTCCTCTGTCAGTGTTTAAGTTTCGGTTTAGGTATCTCTTAAAAACAGGTCAGATTATCTCTTTGGATGGAAATAGGATTACTCTTGCAACTTGCCAAAATTCAACCCCTCAGGAACTAACGAGTAACTCCTGATAACAATAACCTGGATACTTTTCACTTCACTCTTGGCTGGGCATACAGTCTGCCACAAACATTCAAAGCACTTCAAAAATACCTCTTTATTAATTTTGTTGGTCTCTGCTACTCGATCAGAAAGCACCGAGTTCTGAACCGGAGGTGCTGCCATCGGTTGCATAGCAATCAGCTGGATCTTGCTGGGGACCCGTCTGCTGGCATCTGAGGAACGCGACATCCTATCCACGTGTTCAAAAATAGAGGCTGAGGAGTGCTGTTCGTTTCCACTGCTGGTCTGAGGAGGTCCTAAATCACCAGAACAAATACAGAGAAAAGCAGTGCCACTAGGGTTATCTCAGTCAAATGTTAAGCTCTACAGATGCTACACTACAAGAATATGCCTTGTTTTCCATCTGTGTTTAATTTGCCCTATAGGCCTTCCAGATGATCCACATTTAGTGTACAAGTTTATCCAGTGCTTTGCAAATTCTAAACATTTTTCCATTGCATTTCCAGAAGGCGAGCTGCCATTTTTTATTTCTGTAAATCAAGCTCTTGGCATTTGCAACCCCCCCAAAATCTCAATCTACTTTACTCAAAAAAAACTGTTCTAAGTACATAACTGCTAATGGTTCCTCTTATCAGTACTTAAGGAGATGCAAATTCGTCAACTGGAGGTTCAAAGAGCAATAAAAGATGTCTCACTGCACTGTTTTCTTCCCTGTGACAGGATAAACAGTTCACATAGTAATAAGCAAGGTGCACAAATATTGCCACACTGCAATTTTTTGAAGAGGTTATATCAACTCAAATAGGATCAGCAAAACATGTTATGGAAACTGACAAATGTGAAAGTTGTGGGCCTGGTCTTGCCAACAGTTAATTGTATCAAGAGAAATGGCTCATCTCCCTCAAAAGACTTGGAATCTGTAAAGTCACTCCAGTGGTTTGCAGTTAAGCACATATTTAAGTATTTTTTTTTTGCTGGAGCTATGCCTACAACAGGAACCATTATGTGGATTAGGCTTGCAAAAACTATTGAAGACTTGCAAATTAATCTTTTGTCTTGTCCACACGGTAGCACCACAAATTCGTAAACTGCTCTTCACTGTGAAATACAAGCAATAAGAGATTAAGGTTTGTGACTGCTCTCATGAAGGAATGCAATGGAGTAGAGAGACATAGTCCCTCATTCTTTCACAGACTCTAATAACAGGTTGTGGTTCTCAGGTTCAAATCAGGAGAATCTGATTTGATTCTGATACAGAAGCAATGATTGATCAACTTGATCCAATTCCAACAGACAAGATGGAAAAGACAACAGACACTGCTCTGATCCGTATCTCTTTTCTGTAGCTATTTATATGATCTTTACCATTTGTCATCTTCACAGCCCCATCTTCATGCATTTCTTAGAAGCATGAAAGCATGGCCTCTCAGAGAGGGGCACAAGATATATTACGTAGGTAGTGTGGATCCCTCAGAGCAATCCTGTAGTCAAGGGAAATCTAAACTTCTGTATCCATCTTTCCTGTTTTCCCATACATTAGTAATGTTTTCCAACGTTTCCAGTTGAACAGCAGTTCTCAAAGTTCACTAACGTCCAACAAAAAAAATATAAGGTTATTTTCATACTACTTCGTTAGCAAGGTCTAAAATGTTCAATTATGCTGACAATTCACCCTGAATCTTTATAATTTCATTCATAACCTTCCGTTTTGCACATACAAACAAGTGCTTGGCAGAGGCCTCTTAGCTGAAGTGGTTCTTAAACTCATTTTGTAATACTGTCCAAAAGTCCTACTGGCGTATTTTGGTAAGGCTCTACATTAACATTGTATGTTACTCTCTTTTGCCGAAAAGATACACAAACACACAAAATAACCCATAAGCTGCATCTGACCTTTAAATCCTCTTTGTGTGCATATACTGAATGTGTCTCTAAATACAAACCATGATGGAAGTACAGTAAAGTAGATAAGAAAGCCAGGAACTGTACAGTGCTGTAAACATACAACAAAAGGAGAAATGCTTTCTAACTCAACACATAAATGAGTTAATTTAGAAGTTTTGACAGAGTGAATAAGAATGGTTTCTCATTTCAAGGTTCTTATATTACACCATTGTCCATGGTTAGAAAAATCTTCCTTTAAAAGCTATCAGATGGAACTATATGAATGAAATCTCAGGCTAGACAGCTGAGGCTGAAAAATAATGGAGAGGAATTAATACCCAAATAATGGACAGAATATATTTAAAGAACTAGTCCATATAGGTCACGTCAGTGATCAATGTTCATCATTGTTCCCTGAGTTGAAACTACTAATTGAACTGAAATGTCAGGACAATTAATTGCTTTGCAGGAAGCTATGATTTCATATGAAAACCAATACAGCTGGAGACAGAAGAAGGCTTCCTGCACCTTCTTGAAATAAAAACAAGGGACACAGCAAACAAGATGCACAAAGCCTAATCCAAAATCACGTAAAGTCAAGGGGAATCTTCCCCTGATTTACTGGTATTTGAATCATGCCAGAGCATGCAGTTTCAGATACATTTCGCACAGTTTCTTCATGTGTAGATTATGTCCCCAGGATGCAGCTGATGACTCTCATTCATTACTCGTACAAACCCAACAATGGAAAGCATCATAGTCAGCCTTATATCCATCCTTCTAAACTATCATAAGATGGAAACTGCTATCAGAAGACAGAGTCCTTAATTTATCTCTAGATATGGTATGTGTTATCAAAGCCAAGGTCAGCTTTCTGCTGCCCCACCTTTGCTACATCTCAGTCCTGACCAGAAAAAAAAAATAGTTCATGAGAAAATATTTGCGCTTCTTTGCAGGTAGCCAGCAAAGTCTTGGGCTTCCAGTAAAGATGCTAACGATGTGTAACTTGTTTATACAAAGTCAGTTTCAGGACCAACAGCTGCCTCAGTTTTGCTTCTTTCACAGTGATGTCTTCCTCAATAATTTGAAAGAACTGGGAGGGAATTAGAAAAATGTGCCTAAATTGGATGACTATAATTTGTGTTACTGAGAAGTTTTTATACTTCAATAGCCCAAAAGCAATTTTGTTTTTTTAGACTCAGAAGACAAATCCTTCCATCCCTAAGATATAATTGCAGCTAACCCAGCACCTCTATTCATATTTGTACTCAACTACCAGCTCTGGTTACTTACCCACTTTGTTTGCTCCTGACAACATAAAGGAAAAAGAAGAGACAACATAGTAATTATTACAAATAATTCAGCTGGAACGGTAACTGGAAAGAAACATAGCAGTAAGATGATTGCATTTACTTTTGAATGAAATGCATGAACTCGGATCAAACTGCCAAGCCCCAGCTGCACAAAAAGGGAGCTGAATCTGTCATTTAACAGACAGAGAGCTCTCCACAGACAGTGCCTCTAATTCTGAATGCTACAAATAGTCCCTGTGATTACCAAACTAGAGGCACCAAATTCTGACCCCCCCAAAAAAAAAGAAAAAAAAAGAAATAAAAAAAGTATATTTGATCCAGAAAGGGCATGATAGGTTAAAAGGACACATCTTACACAATATCCTTCCTGCCTTTGCCAAATAATTCGGAAGCATCAATACCTAACACTTCTACACTAAAAGGACATGTTAAATCTTACACAAGGGTTTTAAGCCTAGATGGAAAATGAAGAGAGAAAAATGGGAGTTCCCAGGTAAGAAGAAATGGGGAGAGCACTAAATCAGGGCAACAGAATTCAAGTCAGATAGGTTGGAGTAACTCATAAACCATCCTAAGATGAGCGCTCTCATTGCACAGTTGTTTTCTTATATATGTACTCGGGCATGACTTTTGGTCCTTAGAGCACACCTAAAGCACCTATACAGCACCAGCACAATATATTATTTTTGTAAATTGTGTAAAGTACATGCAGCATTCACTGCGTGCTGAATTATTAGGAAGTATAACTTTCTAGTCACATCAGCAGATGTCGTGCTTTGTTTTCTTGCATGTTGGTTGCAGAGGAAAGCCTGCTCCTTCACCCTTGCTCGTCCAGAAGCAGTCCACATTATAAAAGTTCAAGAATCATACACTATTTAGCTTGCTGTTTAGCCACTCACGAACTAGCAGTTTATATAAACTATCTTACACATTCCTCAATCTCATTTCTTCGACATAAGCAAAAACTGAATATTGCCTGCTAAGATCTGAATTTCACTGGCACTGCAGTCCTCAGTAGTCATCTTTACATCTGGGCTGGTATTTCAAGGAGTACGTGGAAAAAACATTCAATATACCAAAGAAACTGTTCACAATGTCTTCAATATTTTCTTCTTCTGAGTTTCTGCTGCCACCAAGGCCATGTATACTAAGAACAGATGGGGATATCACAAGCTCACAATTCAGTATCAGAATTTTCTCTAGGAAGACTGTTGTGATACAAGGCAAAGACCGGGTAACTAAAACCTCAAGCAGGAAGCAAGCCATCTAAACCCAAAAGACTCCCAGAAAAAAACAAAACAAAACAAAACAATTAGTGTTCATGTAGGCACAGTTAACCACACACTTTTAAACAGGAAAAGAATTTAGAAGAACATTTGAATTTAAAAATGAAAGTGGGTTTGCAGCATTTTATCAACTTTTCAATGAGGAATTAAATATATCTTAGGGTACCTCCAAGACAGATGGTGGCACTTCAACTGGAAGGAGGATGGTTCTTTACAAAAAAATGTCACTGATATTCATGTACAAGCACTGGGCTTTCATCTATCTAAAGCACAATCATTAAGGCATTTTGATGCCTGAATTAGAACTTATTTGTAAAACATTTACATTTCTGGCCTATTTTTTTTTCCTCCCTGACGTTACAGTTACAGACACACATCCAGGCTGTATCAAGTCCTGCTGTGACCTCTGCTGCCCATGTAACTGCAAGATTGCTACCAGGAGAGCCACAATTAGGCCTAAGTGGAAAGAGGTTTGCTGTGGATGTGTGGGAGAGAACAGGGGAGAAGATTCATTCCTGCTAAGATGTTAGTTTCAAAAGCTTGCTGGAATGAAAGGAATGCGTAGAGCTTCAGTTTCAACAGAAGAAACTAAATGAAGGAGGAGAGGAAAGAAATTTTACGCGACACAAACCAGAAAAACTAACAGCCAAAGACGAGTTTAGAAAAGTTACAGCACTAAAGTAACTCTAACTCTTCAACCTGAGTAAAGCACTGCTAGTGCACACCAAGAAAAAAAAGAAAAGTAACAAACCCTTCTTCACTGCTCTGCGTGGTTTGCCCTCATTTGCAACAGTTGATGGTCTTGCAGTTTCTTCTCCTGTCTCTCTCCCACTGGATTGTTCACTTGCTGTGGAGTCAGCATCTGATGGCGAAACTCTGCCACAAACATTAAAAAACAAACAAACCAACATGCAACATAAGTTTGCAAAGGGGCACAGTGGTCAAACACAAAGAATCCTGTGCTAAAGTATCTTCTGAAGACTGCTAATATTTTCCACTGTTTATAAGTAAATTTATAATAAATTATCATAGTTAAGATATTCATCGCAATTATGTTACTGTTGTGTGTGAAAAATGACTGTAACAGGATTCACATGTGATAAGATTGTTAACTAATCTTTCCTTTAAAATATACTTCAAGAAAACACTCTGCATTCATAAGTAGTAGTTTACTTTTCAGACAAATTAATTAAATTAGAAATAAGAAACCTGTGCAGGTTACAGCCTAATATTCAGACTTGCTAACATGGTGTTCTCTTGGTAATGCTACAAGTCCACGTGTGTATTTTCCTGACTACTTAAATGTAGGGCCATTCAGAAATGCTACTTTTATGTATTTATCCACGCAGTCATGAGATTCTTAAAAACATCTGTTACTGACAAACTACAACCTCAGTGTTTATAATTTTTGTAGGCGATTACAGAAAAAAATATACAGAAATACTGTGATTTTCCCCAACAGAATACTTCGGCTGTAAAATTATTCAGATAGCATAAAAACAGAAAAAATATAGGGCATAGAGCATCACCCAGCTGATGCCAAAGCCTGTCTTTTCATATGGCACTAGCCTTCGTGATAGTGTCTCTAGTGACCATTTTGTCTTGTGAACATCCATATCCTATTCCTGCATTAACTTTGCGAAGTGCAAGATTTGCCTGGGCTAGATGGAGATCTGAACTAGTTACTGGAGCTCTTGGCTAAATACCAACCTGCCTAGAGCACACAGACTAAGAGAACTACACCCAGCCAGACAAGTTCATTGGAAGTTAAACCAACTGCTCACAGCAGGAAATGCTCCAAATTCAACTCCCCTTTTCCCCCTCCCCAAATAATGCACTGATAATTGAACTCCCTCTTTCATTCTTTTCAGCAGGACTGTAATACTAAGTCGTCACATCCCAATTAAAAAAAAAAGCAGGGAAAAAAAGAGAAATGTTTCTCAATGAGCTCACAGATCTGCACAATTGCATCTTTTCTTATTTTCTAAGGTGGAGGGGGTGGGCAGAGCTGTCATCTCCATCACCTTTGTCTTGGTTCAGTAGAGTATAAGGCTGGAGTTCTGTTTCCAGATCTGTTACTGACTTTCCATTTCACCTCACTGTGCCTTGTTTTCCTTTATACTCTTTCCTCAGTCTGTCTAAATTATCATTAAGTAAATTATAGGAACGTAAATAGTGCTGAATCAACAGTCATCAAAAGTGCTGAGGAATTTGCAGTTGTGTCCTCTCAAGCCAAAACAACAGGTCCGGCTCTCAGCTGGAGCCTAGAGATGCCATGCTTTCTGAGGTCGGTTGTTTTTCTTGTTTGCTGTTTTTCTACAGATACAGAACATCCACTCACATCACCACTGTATTTCCTGGCATTCAACATAGAGTCCCGAATTGCATTGTGATGAACTGAGTTCTGTATTTCCTCATAAAACAGAAAACAGCTAGCACCAACATAACACACTGTGCTACCATTTCACATTTCAACTTCTGCCTCAGGGAATAAATGTTTTAAATCTCAAGCTGACATGCGCATGTCAGCATGTTAGGGAGATGACGGTAACATCTCCATAGTTAGGCCTAAAGGGAGATTTGCTCTTAACAGAGGATAAGGGAATGGAGGGAAATTCTCCTTTTCAAAGTGTTTGAATTTATATGCTATTAAAAAAATAAATATATTTGTTCCGAATTTGAACAATGACTCATTATCATCTTCTGGGGAAGCATTATAATGTTAGCTCCTGAAAATTCTTCCTGCTTCATTTTCTGAATTATTCTAGATGAAATACAGTAACAGCCTCAAGTTTAAATTTCTTTCTTTATGCATGTAAATATAGATACCTTTCCCTCCCCTTAAGTATCATCTCTTAGGCCATTTTTGAAAGAAACACAAAACCACTAGTCCTCAAGGTTCACATTCGTTCTAATTTAAGCTACACCAAAATGAGTTAGCTCATTTTTCTTCCATTATTTTCCAATTTTGCCCACCTTCCACTGTACTACTGGTAGTCTACTACTTGCAAGGCCTACAGGGAGTTAGGAAGAGAGCCTAAGCATCTGAGGAAGTGGAAACTGAGCTGTGCGAAGCCCATGTGGGGAAGATGAAGCAAGAATCTTAGAGCAACTGGGGCTTGAGAGGAGACACAGAAGTTTGAGCAGAGGATCAGGATGTGTCACAGACACCTGCAGCTCAGGAAGAACCATTTCTTTCTCCCACCCTGCCATAGCATGAAGGTAAAAGCACAGGGGATCCTGAGCTGGAGACAAAGGAGTGCAAAAAATGAGAGGAAGGGAGAAGAATAATTACGGGAAAGTGGAGCAGAGAGGAACTGTTTGTGACTCACCATAGCACTTCTCTCAGGGCTCCATTTTTTCCCTACCTATTACTTTCCCACTTATGCTTTTTTTTTTTTCAAATGCATAGATCCTTCTTTACTGCATAGCTCTGTTACACCACCTATCTTACAAACACAATCCTGTCCAGCAAGACACATTCACGTCATTTGATTTTTGGAAAAGGTTGGGAAGTTACTGCTGAAGTTTGACAGACACTTCTCCACTTGCACAACTGTAAATTTTCACTCCCTTTCTGGAACAAAACTGGTTTGATATGAGAGCAACCAGATATCCACAAATAAAAAACACTATCTTTCATGATTTTTTGAGATACTGCTTTTTTTCTGGAAATTCCAGCTTACCATGTATGTACTGATCACTATTAATGTTATTGAAACACACTACTATTTGTCATTGGTTTTTGCTTGTTTTTAACCCCCTGTTGCTTTAGTAGCTAGAGGTCACTACAAAGTGAATGCATCAGAAAATATACACTTTATGTTTCCACTAAACAAGCAGTGATTTGACTCCAGCCAACCTAGTAGTGCCTTAAATACTCCTCTTAACTGGGCATGTTGCCTTTAAGAGAAAAATGGACGCTAAATCCTCACAACCTTGTACTAATGAGTAGCGAGGTGTAATGCTGACAGCCCACTACAGAACACGTCCCAGAGCTCTAGAACAGTTTTGTCCACTGAAATTGCCTTAAAAAGACAGTAATCGCCAGCCATTAATAAACTCGCAT
This sequence comes from Pampusana beccarii, assembly GCA_013399365.1. Lineage (NCBI taxonomy): Eukaryota > Metazoa > Chordata > Aves > Columbiformes > Columbidae > Pampusana > Pampusana beccarii. The sequence goes on from VWYH01009266.1 coordinate 1,154,431, forward strand.
CTACTACAACTTGTTTTTCCTCTGTGAACTGACCTCCCTCTGTGTCGAACAGTCTTTGAAGGCTTTGATGAATTCTTGGATTTGGGGCTGGGCACATCTCCATTTTCAGATGGGGTAGTGTCCTTAATAGGTCCTGGTAAAGGAGCTGGCTCATGGATAATCAGGACATCATCTTTATTGTGCTGGCCCAGATGCTGCTTAGCAAAATCAAAGCCTTTCACACTGGGGGCTTGTAACTGTGAGAGAAGAAGACAAAAAACAGGAACAATGAGTGACAATGAGAACAAAGGCTTTGGTGAAGATCTGCAAATAATGGCCATCAGAAGGATGGTCAGGATATGGTAGTCTCAGGAATGAACATCAGAGCTGCAGGGAAAACGAACCCACCGCCCCCCATGATTCTGTCATCTTACTTAAGTAGATGATACACAGTTTAAAACTCCTAATCAGCAAAACGATTTAAAAAACAGCTTTCTGTAGCTGCCACATCTTTTCCCGGCTATTTCTTCAGATTTAACCATTGTGTGAGGAGCTTTTTGAATACTTGCGGGTGCAAGGCTGTAGATGCTTGTGAACTGACTGAAAGGGTTTACCACTGTCAGGTCATCTTTCCATTTGTTTCATTGTTTCCATCTCTTCCTCTCATTTCCCAAAATGAAGTTAGTTTAAATAACTTGAGTAACATCTCATCGCTGATCTTTCTCATTTTGAGCACCCCAAATCTGCAGGAGGTGTAGGAGTTCTTGTGCAAACACCTAGTTTAGCTGATGAAACATTTTGCAGATCTGATCATACACAGCAGCCTGGCAATGACTTTTCAGCCAGCATGGATGCCTCCAGCAAAGTACTGAAGATCTGGCTCTTAGGAATTTTATACTGAATAGACAGAAAAGTACATAAAAGTCCTTGGAGTTTAGAGAAATTAGATAAAAATCCTAGAGATCTTAATAAGGGATTACAGATTCAACAGGTGTCTTGCTTGAGAAAGACACAGAATCGGGCCTTTCATTTTCAAAATTGTATTTATTAAAAAGTCAGTCTCGCCTTGTCAGTGACTTGATTCAGCCTTGATTTAATCAAACCTCCAAGTTTCAAGTTCTCCTGCTGACTTTTTTGTGGCTTTGGAGTAATTAGACATTCTGAAACACTAATTAGAAGAAAGTTTCTCTTCGAGTCTCACTCAATTTTACGTAGTTTGGAAGTTGAAAGTGGAAAGAAATGTTAACTCCAGTTTTCAAAGTGCACGTACAGACACTCACAGCACAGCACACGCATAAAACCTTCTGTGTGTTCCTAGGGCTGATTTCCCACAAAGTGAAGCATGTGTTGGAGTGCGCGTTTATGGGTGCGTCAGGTTCCAGATGTTTAAATGAACCCCCTTTCATAAAGCTTGGCATACCAGCGTAGCTAACTACAAACACACCCGTCTGATATCATGCCAAGGATAAGCTTGCCTAAGGAATATTCTGAAACAATCTCTTCAAAATATTTTCTCAGTAAGCAAACATTTTCCACATGGTTCTTAGAAAGGGTGTTGCAGTAGAGCAAACTGCCTATTTAAACCAGTAGATGGCAACAAAGGCTCTCCCGTAAAATCTAACAACTATCTAAAGGATTGAGGTTTCAGATTTTATTTCTCACAAAATGAGTAAGCCTAGTATTGGGCAGATCTGGACATCTTCCACTATATTCCATTTTTGTTGAGCTTCACAACAGTCCCTTCACTTCAGCACTATGGGTGATATGATTACTGAATTCACGTAACTCATCGCAACCACCGACTAGAAAAGGCACTGTTGGGCTAGACCATGTGAAGATGTAACTGTTTCTGCATTTTTTGAGTCATAGCCACCTATTGAATCCTTCCTGAAACTACCCCCCCACTCAGAGTTGAAAATTGCCTTCAGGCTCTCGCTTGCTTGAAAACCAAACCAAACAAATGAACCCAAATTTCTATGCCTTCCCCCCGCAAAGTTCTTGTGAGGAAGAACTTCTCACTTCTGCTGCCAGAATTGTCATGCCAGCTTGCCTAACCCTTTAAATACTCCGCCCTTGTGCCTATACAACCCTGCTGCTGATACTCAATAATCACTTTTTCTATTTCACTACATTCCCCTCCCTTGACTCCAGCCTCCTTTGTCCCAAAGATGATACCAGTCTTCACCATATGCTGGGCACAATTATTTCACACACATACACACACACACACAAAAGTGGTGTTCCTCTACCTTTTCTTAAGCACCCTTGACTTGACCTGCAAAGTCACTACTCTTTTTTGAATAGTGTGACAGGTGGGCTGAGCAGGGAGAACTAAAGAGACAAACATTCTAGTAATAATGGAATAACTAGTATGGTTTTATTTAGATTACTGTGTGTCAAGCACACGTTGCAACCTACCTTAGAGTTAACTCTAACATACTGAGGTTTGTAAACCCTCTGGGGAGAAAAGCAACATGCAAACATATAAATTTTCAATCTTTTAAATTTGAATAGTCTTATTCCTAGCTGAAGTGCTATGCTGAAGCATAACCTTTCATCTAAGCACAGTTACAGAAACAGATATGTGCACAAGTATGCACACCACAGCAGATGTATGCACAAATGTTTATCTGCAGACAGACAACACAGAAGCTGAACTGAAAGACTGCTAGTATTGCAAAGACTGGCACTCACACTGCAAGAAAAGGCACAGTTAAGATTGTCCGAACAATCACAACTGGATCCTCTCACGTACAACCATTGCAATAGAGTCTTGAGTTATAACAATCAAATTTGTTTCTTCCACAGGAACCCTCTTTGCTCTCTCACACCCTGCAGGATCCTTGGCATAGGCTGGGCATTCCGCTGTAAGTCAAAGCTGGGTAGAATCTAAAAATGTTACTTGAAGAATTAAGATGCCCACCTCATTTCACATGCAGAAGCTAGCAAACACGCAATGAAAGGAGAGAATGCAAGATGAGAAAGGATGTATTATTCTACGCACATCTGCAGCTAGGGTGGCTGAGACTTTTAAAGTGGATTTCACGGATGTTTGCTGGCAACAGAGGACTGCCAAGTCTCAGGTCTCACCATCCCAGGCCTCAAGAAGCACTCAGCGCAGGCACCGCAGAACCTGTGGCTCTATTTTCCTAAAGCTGCAGGAGGTCAACTCCTCATCTGGTCTTATTCCTCCTTGCCAGGCACAGCCAGTCTCTCCATCATACTCTCTTGCCCCTCTCTCCTTCTGCCTGCCAGCTGCCCGTTCCAGTTTACGCTATCCAAGAGCCTGAGGCTCAATGCTCTTTATTCCTTTATTCAGCCTCGTAACAACCTCTGTGTACAGCAACAGATAAAAAAACTCTCTCGGCTTTTAAGTGACAGCTCTACAGAGCTTATGTGCCCAGAACAGGTATAATCCTATGAGAATTTAACTGGTAAACCTCTAACAAGACTCTATCAATCACATGCAAACGTTTTCCCAAAGGTTTAAAAATTAGTCAGAAATAGGCAATCCCCCATCGAATCAGCAAAAGCATCTCCCTCACACAAAACAACCTTCTGGTCCTGTTTCCTTTTTTTCCCCACTCTGCACCCCCAAAGGCCGAGAGCCTTAGAGCCTCTCCAAAACAATTTTTTAAATCTGGACAGAGCATTCTATTTTCTCTTAACCTTGTTCTTTAAAAGAACAAGCTCTTCTTGTCATTGTAAAAAAAGATTTAGTACGAAACTGACACTTGAATGGAAAACTTTGGCCTGAATGATTCAAATATTGCAGAGTTCTGCACAGCCAAACAATAACATTTCTAGATATTTCCTGCTAAAAAAGCTCAAGTTGGCACTACCAGCTACAGTCAATAAATGGAGAGAACACATGTGTATATGCGTTTGCATATATGAATGAAAAATGAAAATACATCTATAAAAAAACTGATATATGACTGAATATGAAAAGATGGTCCTCAATAAAAAAATGATTAAATGATTTATTAAAAATAATACCCATTATTCGAGAAATAGAAATACTAATATAATTACTACTGCAGAAACAATGCCAACAGAAACTCACCTTGTTCTCTTAAAAAAAACCCAAGTACACTGCTGATACCTCACCTCTTAGATCATGGCAACATTTATGACTTTTAACTCAGAATGGATACTAACCAAAATCTATATTTTCCATGAAAAGTGTCTGAAAGACACTGAAACACAACTCTGCTTTCAGAAAGACTAGATGGTCACATCACTGAGAGTCAGTGGAACGCATGAATAGTGTTGTTCCAGACTCAGGAGGTTTCCTACAATACATTTTCTTATGAACTTCTGTGTACCACCTGCCACATTCTTCCTTTTCTTTATATCAAGTTACATAGTGTACCAGATTGGACAAACTCTGCTCATCTTAGAACTGCTAGTCAAAATACTGTGTGTGGATCAGTCATCCACTACTTATAACTTCACCACCACCAAGTAAAGAATACAACCTCTTTTTAAGAGCACGTTTTGCTGATACCACTACCTGTTCAGGTGCTGAAAATGAGCCTCTTTTTATCAGCCTTAAGCACCTTTAACTAAGACTGCATAAAATCAGTATTAGTAAAGATTTATTGTTTTAAATGCAAGTTGTTAGAGAAGGTTTTCATTTGTTTTATCTTTATATAGTTGTGAAACTGAAAAGATAATCTACTCGGAAGGTTATCACCAATATGAACATGTCTTAGCTATGGCATTCGTAAGACATTATATTATCATACAAATGCAGAACCTGCTGAAATCTAAGGAGAAGATAATTTCAAACTGCTAAGTCAATACAGTGCTTTAATTCCATTGTTACATACTGAAAGAAAAAAAGTATTTGAAGCTCAATTCATAGAGAAATAAAATCATTTCTGCAGAAGCCTACAAAGCCTGTGCACTTTGGTCAAGACTTATTCTATTAAAGCAGCTAATACTTTCAGTACTGTTCAAGTCACAGAAATATAATATGGTTGCCAATATACTGCTTTGCTAGATACAGAGACACAACAGGAATGTCAATAATGTGTCTTCTCAAGAAAGCAAATACCACACAGGTCAGTGAATAATGTCAGCAAAAAGCAAAAGAGAAGAAATACACTTATTCAGTATTCTTTTTGTAGTTCCTACAAGTGGTGTTTGAATTTAGACATAATATGAAGCATAATGCATTAAGAATATTTTCTCTTAATATTATACCACAGTCTTGCCTTGTTCCTTTTAGAGACAGACCCATCGAGCAGAGGCTGTTAAAATACATTTCTAAGGAAACAAAGGAGCTAAGTATAATTTCAAAAATATAACTTCAGTGTTGGTACATAACCTATCCACAGGACAGGTATCCCTGTAAAGAAGTCATAGAATCACAGAACAGTTTGCGTTGGAAGGGACTGCCACAGGTCATCTAGTTCAACCCTCCTGCCATAAGCAGGGACATCTTCAACTGGATCAGGTTGCTCAGAGCCCCGTCCAGCCCGGCCTTGAATGTCTCCAGAAATGGGGCATCTACCACCTCTCTGGGCAACCTGGGCCAGGGTTTCACCATCTTCATTGTAAAAAGTTTCTTCCTCATGTCTAGCCTGAATCTCTCCTCTTTTATTTTAGAATCATTACCCCTTTTCCTATCATGACAGGCCCTGCTAAAAAATCTGTCCCTATCTTTCTCATAGCCCCTTTTAAGCACTGAAAGGCCACAATAAGGTCTCCCCGGAGCCTTCTCTTCCCCAGGCTGAACAACCCCAACTCTCTCAGCCTGTCCTCACAGCAGAGCTGCTCCAAGTCCTGCTGAATTATGACTTTACTAACATGCAAGAACATGGAATGTTACCAAAATGACAGGATAAAGAAACTTTACAGAAAAAAAAAAATTCAAATCTGCTAGTTTTAACGCAGCAAGGCAATGAGAATCAATGTTCTTAAAATTAATATGGGTTCAAGATGTAAGTCAGTTTGATTTAGGATGTCTTGAAGTGATTAAAACTGCCTTCCACAATCTGGAATTCATACCACTGAACCCTTCTCTGTATACCCAGGGCACCATAGCATAGGGTAGTGTGAATTTACTGTATTAATCTCACGATGCACTGGTAAGGACAATTCTTTGCACCTGCTACTGTGCTTGCTAGGGTCTTAATTTTAACTCATTTGTTTCACCATGCTTCTACTATCCCATCCAAGATGTTGCCTACTTCTTCCTCCCACAAGAATCATTCATCCATATTGTTTGCAGTCACTGTTCCATGAGATATTTAAAACACCTACCAACAAATAAGAATCTAGAAGTACTGAGGCATGTTCACCTTTCTCAGTCTCATTTTCCTATTCAGCTCATTCTTCTAATATCATTCCTACCCCTTATGCACAGAAGTATACCCTCTGTATTTTTGTTTACTTTGCTCTACAACATAAAACCCTTTGGGATCATAGCCAGGGACTGCCTGTAAAGTAAGCATACAAATTATACATGCAATTCAATAAAAATAATGTATATCTGACTTAAGACAAAAGAAACCTTTGTAATGAAAAAAGCATATTAAAAGAAGACCCATTTGTGTTTCTCAAGGTCTTTTTGTGCCATTGATGCAATTTCCCTATCAAATGGGATATGATACAACCAACTTGTGCCATCAGCACAAATTCTTTTTTAGTCTACTTTAAAAAAACTACTAAACATCACTAAGAAACATACAGAGGGATCCTTCACTGCTGCCGGTTTAGGAAATGCCTTTGAGCTCCAAATGAAAAAAAGTCTCTAATTTGATTTAAATACTTTCACTTGATAACTGTGTACGTATGTAAAAAGAAGTATATGTGCAATGGCAGTTCACTAATATTGCCTCTTAGGTGGGATGCCATCACCCTTCCACTACAGCAGTGTTCCAGCCTATATCCTCTACGGCAAGCCCCATCTCAAGAAGCAGCAGGATTTTGAGATCTGAGGGCCAAAAATGGAGTTGTGTGTACAAAATGCTGCCCATTTTCTCAACTCTGACCAAGTACCTCTTCATACATATTACGCCTCACATTGGTCATCGCAATAGCACTTCTGTCAACTATCACCATTAGTGGAAATAGGGAAAGCAATTGAGCAAACCTGTCCTCCTGGAGAAGAAACATGCTTACAGTTGCATGGGCCTCTACCATCAAGTTGGGGAAAAGCGGTGTATGGTATAGCCAGTGCTAGTGCAGAAGAAAACCAGAACAAGCTCATGTACAGCTTCTGGCGCTCCTCCCCTCCTCTGAAAAGTCAAATCTGCGGTTTACTGCTAACCACCAAACAAACAGTAGATAAAGCAGGAAGGCCCCAAGAAATACCACCTCAGGAATTTTGCTTCTGGAGTAGGATTAAAAACAAATAAAGAAACCTCCAAACTTACAAAACTTTATAAAGCCTGAAATTCTCAAGACACCTGTTCTGAAATATTTTCTTAAGACAGATTCTTCTCATAGATTTTCATCATTCCTCCTCTACTCCTTTGTGCATTTCTTCCTGCCACACTAATATTACCGTGACAGCTCAGTAAATTTCACAAAATACAAGAGGGATCATGTTGTTGAAAGCCCTTAACTCTGAGTACATCTATGCCCACAGGCTGCTGAGATAACTGCTGTAACAGGCAGAATTTTGTGTCTGAATCACATACGGTTTTAGCCTTCCTTCTCAGACAGAAATGCCGCAGGGTGGATACTACCTTAATCACAGTTTGGTGAGGTTCCTTTGCACACCAGTTGGACAAAAGTGTCAGAAGTAAGTTAGAAAAAGATCACTGACTTTACAGGATCACTGCTGTGATCAGTTCCACTAGTCTTTTGTCCATTAGTTATGTTAAACAATTACTCATTCAAAGCCACGTACACAACTCGGATGTCAACTGCAACCTCTAAGAGAGGTAGCACAACACATAATATATTATAAATTGAGGAAACTCCTTTCTCAACTTGTGAGCAAAATACATTCATAACATGGCTTTTATCGTCTGGACAGAGACCATAGCAACACAGTCCAGAAACACTTTCTCTCCACAAATAATGAGAAAAATGCTAACAGACTTTTAAGATAGAGCACAGGTCAGCAACTTTCGTTTATTTTTGTGATGGTTTAATTCACACAGAAAGTGCATTCGCATATGTCATAGAAATAATCTGCTTGCTGAAACGAAGCTACAAGTGGCTAGCAACATTAAAACCTTAGGCAACAATGATTTGATGTTGGCCCACTTCCTTGTTCCCAAAATAGCTAAATTCTACAGTAAACTCGATCTTTTGCTAGGAAAGACCATTTATTTCCTCAGCATTAAGGCAGACACAGTGGCCTATAATGGCTAGGATGGTATAAAGTTTATCCATATTTTGAAAACGGATTATTTTCCTGTTTAACTCCTTTTCAAATGCTGCCTCTGTAGAAACGTGACTCTGTAAATCCATACATTTTGAATAGCATATTCAGTTCTAGTCTTCCCCGCTCAAAAAGGACGGAAAAGAATTTGAAAATGTTGAGCCTTTTTAAAGGCTAGTAGTTGGTTCAAAGGCCAGTTCAAAAGAAGGGATGAGAAAACTGGGCCTCCTCTGTCTGGAAAAAAGAGATGACGCAAATGAGAATATGAGGGAGATCTGTAAAGTCAGTATTGGCAAGGAGTAGGTGCCCACAAATCAGCTGTTCACTGCTCCCTCCAATACAAGGACTAGGAGGCACCACAGAAAACAAAGAGGTGGCAGGATAAAAGTAAGACGAAACAAGATGACGTGGTTATTCATGTAACATGCTATGGAAACCCCTGGCAACAGCTCAGATGGGTTTAGAAGGACCGGACAAATTCATGGAAGAGAAATCTGTTGCAGGCTGCTAAACGTTGTCACTTCTACAGAAAGTCCCTGAGACACAAATAACTGGAGGCTGAAGAGTTACTCAAGGCAAAGCGTCACATGTACTTGCCTTGTTTTTCTTCCCTTCTATGGACTTTTGCTTTTGGCTCCTGCGCTAGCTGGCCTTTTGGTCTGACCTCAAGACAGCTACTCATATGTTTGTAAAAAAGCAGATGGAGATACTTTACTTTTTGTATCTATCAGTATAAGCAGTATATCTAAGCGTGGTATCTGTTTACTACAATTTGTGAATCGTTAATCCTCATTATAGAAGAAGAGTTACTACAAAAAAGCTCATGCAGATGAATTGCCTTGAGAGAAATGTATTGTTAAGAAATAATTAAGATGTTGAATACTGTGTTCCTTGTTAGAATCCAGCTATTGACTCTGAAGCAGAACCTGTATGCCAGTTCTAAAAAGACAACATTTTGGATAGTTAGTCAAGCTTGCTATTAGAAATGAATGATATTTGTTATGCAAACAGTAGGCATAGACATGAATCTCTTGCAGAAACTCACGTCAGTTTTCAAGTAGTTTTTGTAAGAGTTATGTCAGCTGCCTTTCTTAACATGAGTCTCTTTTGATGAGAATTATTCTGCAATGCAGAGCTCTTGCCTCGACATTATACAGATGAACAAAAGCATTACAGGATGTCAAAACATCACAAGAATTCTTTATATCAGGAGCAGAAGCCTAGTATTTAGCCTCCAGCAGGGCTGGCCTCTCTGATCCTGGGAACATCCAAGACATAGTCTACTGAATACACAATAATAAGCAAAACTCTCAATTCAGAGGTGTAAAGTTACACCTGACACATGAGATGCAGATATCAGATATCCCTGCTTGGGGGGAAAAAAATAAAAATCCAGGCAAGCTTGTCTAAGACATCTTGCAGAATGCATGACTCATTACCTGTAACTGAGTGACACGGGGAGGTCTGGCTCGCTGTCAGAAGCAGTGCAGATTAGAGCAGAAATGCAAGGGCTGGTAATGGTCCCCAGGTGATCACAAATAAGCTGAGGTTTGCTGGCACACGATGCAAACCGGCAGCCCTCCAGCTCTGGCGCTACCTGTGCTACCGCTCACCGAGAGGTAGGGTACCATATGCTTTGTCCTAAAGCTTCATGGGGACCGACCCACCCCATCTCTCCCACATGTGGACACACAGGAGGGACACTGAGCCAGAGAAACATGTTCAGCCTGTAAGAACCATGGTGGCACACAGAGGGCCCCAGAGAGGAGCGACTCCTGGCTAGAGAAACAGGCCTTTCTTTTTCCTCCTATGGTTCTAGGATGTGCCCTTGGAAAAACTAGAGGCTGAGCAAACACTCCAAGTTAGCACTGCAAAGACCACGACTTGAGCATGCGCAGCATTTACAGGATAGCATCTGAGACCATCTAAATAAACCATCAATGAGCTTGTCCACAGGTGTGAGATTCTTGCCATCAGGGCAGGGAGCCTTCCCCTGAGTAACTGTCTAGAGCTGAAACTAACTCTGAGAAGTCCTAGCAAGTGCTTCGACTTTTTTCTCCAAATGCTTGTACACAGCAGGGCAAGTGAAATCTCTAGTTAACCAGGTTCCATTTTAATTTTTGGATGTCCATAGAGAAAGAAATAATATTAGCAACTGTGTTTCCATTACAGGTAACGGGTAGAATGTGTTCGTTTTTTTTTTCTCTCTGGGGAAGAGGAAAGGGGTTGACTGCATTTTTTGCACAAAACCATCAGTAGTCCAGTAGAGAGCAGAATGATGATTTGAGCATTAAAGATAGTCACGCATTTTTTCTTTAAGAAGAAAAACAACCCATGGCATAAATCCAACTGCCTACTTTTGCAAGTAAAAAAGCTCAGGTTGAGACAATGTTGTGGTGGATATAGGCAATCACAAGAGAGAAAATCCTGTAATTTAAAAATGCCGTTTATGCATCTTTTTACTTCCAAAGACATCTTTATCCTGTGCAGCAACCCAGATCACATCAAGGTGAATTTCCAGTAGGATGCTATGGCTTACAGAACATGTCATGAATACTTCATGTGCCCTTTAAATATCTTAGTTCCATCTCTTGAAAAGAATTATCCTTGCACAGACCAATGAATCTTGCATAGAAATTCACTGCTCTGACCTGCTTCCTTAGCTCTCAGTTTAAAAGGGTCCAAATAACTTTGATCTAAGCATCTAAGCATCTAATCTCGAAAATGAAAAAGGTAACCTAATATTTTTCAGGTATTGTTAGTCCTGTTTTGAGGCAGAGGGATGGATAACCTGATCAGAGTCTCTTCAAGATCCAGTATTTTTATTATTATCTTCAAACCTGGTTTTGCTAGCATAGTTCCCCCAAAGTCTTCTCTCGTATGTATTTATGTTTATGTTCACTGAAGTAGCAGACTTCTGAGACTATGCAGAAGTAAAACATCCCTTACTATTGTTTGAGTTCAGGCTCTCTATATATCCTTCGCAAAAAATAACATTATGAGCTTTTTTTAAGAAGGACCCATCTGCCAGCCTGTCTACAACACATTGATCCTGTGATGAAACTAGAAGGAAAACTGCAAAGAACAGAAACCGGTAGAGTGGCACATTACACTCAATCTATAGAACAGTCTACCCTGCCCATGTCCTCACCTTAGAAGAAACATTATCTTTGTATGATCTACATTATCTTTGAGAGTGACCTGGCCTTGAGGGTGGGGGACAAGCAGCAAATCTGGACTCAAGCCCAGCTTCAGGGCTGCCACGGCACATAAGTAACAGAGGCAATTTTGGGTACTTCTGCAGATTTGTCACCGCAGGGTCTGAGTATTTTCCAACACAGCTATGCCTGCTGAAGTGGAAAATACACTATTATCGACAGCCACAAGTGAGGGACTGTGACTCAAATATTCTAAAGGGGTGTCCACAGAGCAGATTTGGGACCAAAGCAGGTTAGCTGTGCCAGTATGATATGCTGGCCAGTGTGAGTGGATTCTCGCATAACACAACTACCTGGTGATCTTTACCTCACTGAGGTGTACCATTGGGGCACACCCAAAAGGCAGGAAGGGTCTTAGCATCAACAGATAATAGTACTGGTTTGCTTCACCAGAAGATTGACTGTCAGGGTATGCAGCTTATGACTTACTTTTAGTGGTGGTCACAGGAACACAGAAATCACACCTACTCTGTAAAAGTAAACCTTTACATACAGAAGATTAAAATTAAAACTCAAATAATGATATTGTCTGAGTGCATATCAAAATATTTCAGGAAAAAAATCAGGAATTTAAAACCAGAATTAAGTGATTAAGTGAAAAGAAGTAAGAAAGAAAAAAATGTACTAGAATGACACATGGGACTCTAGAATCCTGAAAATTCGCAGCATCTCTCTGAAGAGAATAATGCAAATTTGTAAGAGACTCTAAATTGACAATAAAAACCTGCTGCGAAACTTATGTCTTACTTATGCAATCTGCATTACCGTACATTTATAGAAGTCCTCTCTCTTGACATTTCAAGGAACCAGCCTTTTAGTGGCAAAGTCTTTCCTCAGCAGCATGAAGCAAACAGGCTTTTCCCTCACCCCACTCCCAACCTTGTTGCAGGTTTTTAAGTCACAGGTGACATAATTTGCTATCAGCTGCTACTGTGAACTCTAACAGATTATTACGCTGCCCACTGATCTGCTATGTTAAAATGGCTAATTAAACATGCTGAAAAAAAGACTGTGATACCTCTGGAGATCCACCAGTGCAGTACGGTATCCTATTTCATCCAAACAAGACAAGGGTGTCTCAGGTTCTTGACTTCCAACCAACACACATTTTCAAGTGCGAACCACACTGTAGACTTATCACATGGTTGAAAAGAATTATCTTCAGTTGCCAGTATGGATATGCCATGCATATGCTAATGAAATACTTTGATATTTATATATTCCATTTCTATATTTACATTAAAAGAAATTTTTTTAAAGATTAATGGAAGCGAGAAGAGCAAGCACTGTAAGTGCACCTTTATGGATTTCACCAATGAAATATTGATTCCAAGAGAAAACCCCAGATTTTTAACTTAAATATCCTTCCGTTTAGAGATGTAGTACAGGCTTTCACTTCCTTTTGGTACCAAAGTCAAGCTCTGTAAAGAGGGAATGGAATAATTGTGGGTACAGTGAGGAAGGGGCAGCCCCAGTCATTTTTAAATTGAGTTTATTTACAGGTCTAAATCCTTTGATAATTTCTTTGCATTTAATGTAATAAAAAGTATAAAAAAAATTTAAAGGGTGGGACCAGATCAAATGTCCCTCATAATTTGTACACTGTTATGACTATCTGAGGGTCTTCAGTGCCTGCTAAAATATGCCTTATTCCAAGATCTGGAATTTCAATCCCGCGTTTGAATACACGAAGAAATCCCAAAGACAGCTTGCTACTAAGGAAGCCAGAGTATGACTCCAGTTCTGGATCTTGGGCAAAGGAAGAAAATGGTTTTCAAAGTAGATTGTGCCAGTTGTCTGATGTGCTAAGTGATAAAAATTTAAGACACTTTTTATTGCTTTACCTCATTTAGTATTAAAGTATGAGCCATCCATCAGCACAAGGGCTGGACTAGATGTCCGTTCTGGTTCTTTCTAGTTGGCTTGCAGTGACTTGCCTAAAGAAGGCAAAGTGACAGGGTCCCTAGGCGAACTGCAATGAGACTTGCATACAGACAAGTTCAAGGCTTCTGACTCATGAATGATTAAGATGAAGAATACGGTGGAAGCAATGGAGAAAAACAACGGACCCATTTTCCCAAAAGAAAGTAAAATTACGAAAGATGTTTTTGGCCTTACAGCGAAACTGACCGCTTTTCTTACAAAAAACTTGCAACAACAAGTTGGTTAGCAAAAATGTACGTGATGAAATACTGTACCACGGGTAATGATCCTCTCCTGCTTTTTTGTATGAATCTTCTCAAAGTAGCCAAAACTACTGTGTGGAACTTCTTAAATCAAAATCCACATTATGTGTTACCACAGTACAGGTGAACAAGGTACCAGGGGGAGAAGTTCATCAAAGGGTACCACTTGTTGCCAGTCTTGATTCTGACACAATAAATCTGCAGTGGCAACACAAGAGGAAGTTACTATTGATTTGTTCTGACTGCTTTGGAAGTGCAACCGCTTCCTGCTTCTCTCATCTTTCACATCATTAATTATCTTGAATGAGAGCATGGTCTACAGACAAGGCTTGTTACAGAGAAAACTATATGACTGAACATGAGCTGACAGTACAAGAACATGACTACAGTACCACAGGATTAGCACAGGCAGACTATTTTGCCTTTTATAACGCCTCTGAAAGTATAATCAGTAATAACTATCTCTGACACACAGACTGGTTCTTTTCAGTTGTAAAAAGGAAAAGTAGGATTTGTAACCCTTTAGTCACTTCTCTATTCTTTTGAATGAACACACACTTTGTGAAAATCCTGGATCACATATTTTTTAATTTACAGTCTTGGGCAGGAAAAAGACAGACTTCTGAATTCCTCACCATCTCAACCCAGTCCTCCAACAGTCCAGTTGACACGCTCACCCATGCAGTCTCATGCAGATCCACTAATTAAAGTTCTAGTCCTGCAACAGGCTCTCACAACAGTGACACAAGCCCTGGCAGAATACAGAGCAGCAAGGATAGGCTCTAGCAAATTCTAATTCCAGCATGAGGTACAATGGATGGTGTGGTTCAGCTGTAAAATCAGTTCAGCAGAAGCTCTCCAAAGAAAAATTCAGTCCTCTGCAGAAAACAAGGTCAGTGATTCAACACTCAATACACTTCCTCTTACTCAGTCCTAGCCAGAGCCTTGAAACGAAGTGATAAAGAAAGGTTAGAAAGGTTACTTTCAACCTCAGTGCCCACATTTCAGAAGGATGTATCTGTCTAATGAAGTATCATATGCCTAGGAGAACAAATAAAACACTACGGGATTCTTGACTTCAACTATAATTTGAATTTTTTCCTTAACTGGAAGGCTTTGAAACTGTGTTTCCGCAGGCTATTTAAGGATTCTAGGTGTTCCCTAGACTCCCACACTCTTTTCTGCTCAGAATAATCAAGCTCCTCTCAAGATAGCTTCCCCTTTTACCTTCTGTCGCTGCTGAATGTTGCTCATTGTGTCTGGCTGAAACTCCAGTTTGTCTGTTCGACAAAGTTTCCAGTACAAAATAATGACGATCAGGAGCACGACCGCAACTGGGACTGCCACACCAACAATAATCCATAGGTTGCTATTCTGTGACTCTGAGGTGGACTCCTTCAGTTTCTCCACAGCTGTTAAGTTAAAAGGAAGACAGCAATATTATGTGGTTATGTATTTTAAACTGAGGACGCTTAAAGGTCATGTATTTTTATGTTCTTGTAGATGCTAGTTAAAGCATTTATCAGAAACCAGTTGCATATGACAGGAAACGTCATACCACTAATAAGTTAATGTATGTCATGCTTAGGAAGCATGGGGCAGGTGATCGATTGTCCTGGTCTACCTCCTTCTGAAGACGTGTGCTTAAAATACTAACGAAAATGCACTTCTGCCACATCATTCTGTAACCCAAAACTGAGCTGACATAGTGAAATGGGTCCAGAAAAATGACTTACCACTAACTGCAAGGCGAGAAGGACGTTCCAACATTATTGCCTGTTTCCTGCTTTAAGTAGTATTATCAGCTGCCTCTTCTTTTTAGTAATATATTTTGTTACCTTCCCCATCAACAATCACAGCCAATTTGAAATCAGTAAGACCCCCCTCCTCCTCAAGGTGTATAGCTCTGCATTTTTTAAGCCTTTTTTCCCTTCTCTCTTTCATTGTCAGCCTGTGAGATCCTTTAGCCTCAAACAAGACGACAAAACTACTGGAAAGTGTAATCGAACCAGTCATGCTTGTAAGCAGCAAACTGGAAGAACCAACAAAACTTTCATTTGCTCTATTTTGCATAGTGGTTATATGTACAACGAAAACCACAGCAGTAATACATTTCTAGTCAAACTGATGCACTTTCTTAAAATGACATTTTCAAGTTAAAAATAATATTTCTATGCCAACTTATTTTTATATAACATTTTATTAATAGCCATTCTAATGATGAACCTGGACATTAAAAGAACATATTATAATTCTTATATTTTATACATCTGACAGCTCATTTATGACATTACATTTTCTGTTATAAAAATAACCTTTTAAATCTAGTTTCTTCCAATAAGAAGAAACATGTAAAAAACTTCTATGATTCTATGCACCTTAAAAGAACTTTCTAATAACATGTCAAGGATAACAAGTTTCAACACACAGGATAAGCTAAAAACACTCATGAAGTCTGTTCAACACTTATTTTTGTAAAGGGAATTTATTCTTGCAACTTTTTACATTTCTGTCTAACCAGCATTACAGTCCATTAACAAATATTAAGCAGATGTATGTGAGCTTCTGACCTATCTTTAAACCATTGTTTTAATAAGGGACAAAATTTAGAAACTAATCCAGATGGTGCCATTATTACTATTTTCTTTCTTTTCTTTCTGCAGAGAATTTTAAAAATCAGACATGTTTGTTCTATTGGCAAAACACCCTGTGGTAAAACGTAACTCATACCTTCATATTGCAGAAAAAAATGGAAAAGGTAATTAAGCATTCCTATCAATGAGGTATTTTGTAGATCATGTACATGTCTGTTACTGTTTTAAAATACTTTAAAGTTTCTTTCCTAATCATAACATGGAATTTTGAGAAAGTCTTCTGCCTCGCTCCCTACCACAAATTATTTACATACCAGCCTTCCTAAATAAAGTCATTATATGACTTTATATGACCTGTCGCTTTTATTCAGATGTGTAGCTAGTAAAAGACCACATTACTCTTATATCATCTTTACTAAAAGATCACATTACTTATATATGACTGATGGACAATCAAATAAAAATAAGGTCAACTGTATTCAATGAAGGAAAGAAACTATTTATTTTCGCTTATATCCTCCAAAATGCCCCAACTAGCATTAGCCTACATCTTCCACTCACAGAAATGATAATTCAGACAAACAAAAAATGATGACTTGTGTTAAACTTCACTGCCACTACTCAGCTAAAGGAAACACCCATTTCACACTGATGCTCTCCCATCCCACAATCGTGGGGTTTGTGCAAGTTCCTGGACAAGATAAGGTGCACAGAAATACTGGACTAGCAGAAGGAGATGAAAATGTCAAGAAGGTATCTAGTTAGTACAGTATTTTTCTACCACAAGCACTGAAGTGAATGCAGTGAGGCTTGCACTTAAGGACTTGTTGCAATTCTAAGCTCAGCAGTCTTCAAGAAGCAAAGCAACATCACATAGCTCACTGCCAGACTGCTAAAAGCTCTTTCCTCAGGATTGTCAAAATTGCAGCTTTCCAAGAACGAAACACTGCAACAGTGGGCACTGTGCACTGCCATAATCTAAAAATTAACGTCACCCTTCCTGTTTCTCTTTGCTGGCATCAGTGTGGATTTGATAGAGCTTACGCTGTGCAACGGTGCCCTCAATGCGGTATCCAAGGATGATTGCGGCCCGCTGGATATCAACTCTGTTCATCAGATCTGAGCACTTCAGAGCACTGAGCCTCTCGCCATCTTGGTCCTCCACAAAATAGATCAGCTCCACAGGGTTATCAACACCAACTAACCGTGACACGTTCACGATCTGAAAGGAAATTGGAAAGCTTTTATATTTTAAGTTGTATTTATTTGGTCTTTCAGTCCTTACCCTCTCTCCCCCTTCCTTTCACAGGGCCTGGACCTTAAGGACACTTATCTAAAAAGAAACATTTGGAACAGCCTTGCCAAGATGGCATCAGTATCTGTCTTAACTGTCACTGTGTGCAACCCTTAGTGCATAAAAAAAGATTCCACCTTGTATTACGATGTAGAAATAAAACTGCTGTTAAAGAAAATCCCACTATCTGTGAAACCAAATAATATAATATTATACTAACCATATAACTGCTGCAAACTGCTACATTCTGGAAACTGTCAATATCCAGAGAAGTCTGATAGGAAGATGTGCCATGTGTAGTAATCCAAAATACTGTATGCAGCAAAGGCAACACACATACAGGCTAGATCTCTCATCTGAGAAGAGCTTAAGCAATGTTGGGCAAGCATACATACACAAAGCTAATACTCAAGTAATAGTAATTTATTTCCAAACTAAAATTCATGATATTTTCACCTAATACTTATATAAAGGATTCTGAGTGGCAGCCTTCCAGGGGCAGACATTGCTGGAATAACACATCGGTGTCTAATTACACAAGCACTATTCAAGTGCTCCAGGGCCCTGGGAAATTTACAGAAATATCTATTTTGTAACTGAAAAGAAAATTTCCAGGGAAGCAATCTCCTTTATAATACATTTTTATGGCAAACCTGAAGGTTCCGTTTTTTTCCTATTTATTTCATGACAACGTCCAGATCCAACACTGAAGGGAACTGCTTTCACTCTAAAGCTGCCAACACCATGCCATCCTGGCAGCCTCTGCTGACTTTAGCATTTGTCAGTAATAGCTACAGAAGAGATTAGTGTGATTGTGCTTTTCCCTTCTCTAAACACCTACTCTGCTTTGTTATTCATAACATGCATCTCCCTATTCCAGTTTTTCCAAATGTTAAGCAGCTACACAGGCAAATACTCTGCTAGCTTCAAATAGAATTGTTTGCTCTTCTTCAACAAAAGCACCTGCACAGTCATCTTCATCCTCCAAACAGCTCCCCTGGTATCCACCTTTCTTCAGGAAGGAATGTATTTGATGCTGTGGGAAGCAATTCTTCCTTCCTACTTCTAAAGACATTAATAATCAAAAGAATGTATGCTATGAGGAAGGCCTGTAGATACTCTCTAACCACCAAACATCTACATTGCATATGAGAATCACATAACAGCTTTGAATTCCTGTAAAATTAAATCTTGTATATAATAACTGTCCTCTGTTTAACCACTTAAATGTAATGGCGAGTTCAACCTAGAATTAGGCCAAACAAATAGTAGGAGGTATTCCACCATGTAAACCAGAATTTGAAGAGCTGTAGAAGGAATTGCCACAAATAGAGAAATATATTTAGCTTCCTTTGGGATTAGGCTTTACTATGAAGTACATATTTAATAAATTAGAATCTCAAACACTGCCTATAGGCTGAAATTAAAGCAAACACACAAATGTTTGCATGTCTGAGGCTTACAAAAGCAAAACTTTGTATTGTTTCCTAGTTTCCAACAAAACAACCTTGTTGAAAGAAAGCAGTGCAATGTTCTAGCTCAACAGGAATGATATTCTGGTCTTTGGGGACATCAACTCAACATCTCCTAAAAAAGCATTTCCCAGGAGTGGCAACAACAAGGTATATAATGAAAAAAAAAAAAAAAAAAAGGCAAAAAAAAAGAATGAACAGTTTTATGAAAGTCTTCTAGACCAAATCAACTGAAAGCAAAGAACAGCATTCAACATCAGTCACATTTGATGCAAAAAACAGAACACCTACAAATAGAGCAGAAAAATGTGCAACTATCTGAAACACAGTAAGACCTGCTAGCAGGACGCATTAACCAATGCTGCTTCTCCTCCTGGGTGCTATTCACTCTTCTACCAGCTAAGTGGCATCCGATCCCTAACTGAAGGGAGTATCGATAAATAAGGTTCCAACATACATATTGAGCAGCTGTAAGGCTGAATCTGGTTTCACAGAAGCCAGACCTATCATTAGTTAACAAATGTCCACAACTTCATATTTCTGCTTCAGCTGGGCTGCCTTCAGCACAGCCTGGTCTCAGTGCACAGAGCAGCAGGGAGTATGGACGGGCATCTATTTTCAGCAGGGATGAAGCCCTCCTAAGCAGCACTTAACTCACACGGAGAGAGAGGGAGTTCAAAGGCCACATGGGACTGAAAGTCAATGGGTTGTTCATTTAATTTTATGAAAACTGTGTGTAGAAAAGCTAGAGAATCAGAGAAATTTAGAAGATTCCTTAATTGAATGGTTGTAGATTTTATGGTATTGTGGAGCATCCAAGAAGTACTGTACCCTGTTTGCCTGAAAATAAGACACGGTCTTATACAACTTTTGCTCCCAAAGATGCTTACTTTTTTACATGTATAGCTGCCTGGACACTATTTAAATTGACTTTTTAAATGAACTGTAAGTCGGGCTTATTTTTGGAGTAGGTCTTACATTTCAAGTATCTTCAAAAATCCTGAAAAATCATACTAGGACTTATTTTCGGGGTAGGTCCTATTTTTGGGGAAACGGTAATTACATGCGTGTTATATACAGGGTTAACAGTCAGAAACTGGTTGAACGAGTTAAAACCAGAACTTCTCCACAGCTGCCTTTAGAAAGGGCAACAAGGAAGGAGGATAGATTCCAAGTTGCCCAAACTGAAACAATACAACTATAAGACAGAATTTAAAACAACAGTGTATGGCCCCCTAAGCTGGGGAACAGGGACGGGTGAGAACAGTCAAAGTGGAGATGGGAAGCAGCAACCGGAGCTATTTCAGCACAGTCTAGAGAACATGGGTATGAGCATGAAATCGTTCAGTGGAGGATGGAGGTGCAGGCAGCTGTTGGTGAACTAAGCTCACTACTTAAGGCTAAGTTTTATCTGAAAGTATTCATCCTGAATACACAGTGTTTTATGGCTCCTCACACCACACTGAGTGAGGCTGCAGACGAGATTTCAAATCAGAGGGGAGATGGTTATGGATTTCTATTTTGGGAAAGCTGATGGCTGAGCAGGGTATTCTTGGTGTGACTACAAGATAACTAGACGTGTACATTAACACAACAACGGTGACAATATCAGTACTTCAGTTTTCATCACTGTCACGCTAATTTTTTTTTTTAAACTAATATCTGAGTTTGCTGCAATACAGAAAATGGCACATTGGATCGGAACAGTTTTTAAGTCTGTTTATAAAATTGAGGTGCACAGCCACTGTGTCCATTTTTTACAGTTTCTGTATACTAAGCTTTGTGCCATTTTGCTCCAAATTATACTCCCTGGGCAGCTTCAGATTGGTTTTGTTTCATATTTTGCAGAGGTGTCTCCATCCTCAAGAGTGCTAAGAATGCAAGCAGAGGCACAAATGGTATTTTCCAGGCTCCCAGCAACGCAGCCCATGTGTAAGGAAGTACTTCAGCATTTTGCATTTATACTTTGGCAGTGAGGGATGACATAGGGAGGGAGGAGATATGAGAATTTCAATACATGGGAGGCAGAAAACGAAAAAAAAAAAAAGAAAAAGATGAATTCAACTTCTGTGTACATAAATGATACCATCTTTGTTGATACTAGATGTGCATTTAACCTCTACAGAGTAAAGGCTTAACGGTGTTCAGGTGTCAGTAAATTTAATTTAAAAAGTGTTTTCAAGAGAATATCATAGGTCAGTGAACGCAGTTGCCTTGGCAACCCGATCTAGTTCATAATTTGAAGCAAGGAAATCCAGATGGTGGGCAAGCTCGTGAGGCGTTTGCAGAGTGTTAGCCCATGGAGTGTCCCTGGGTGAACTGGTTCAGGGTTTCGAAGGCATGAGTGTTACTTAGAAACAAGCAAACGCACACACACACACACAATTTCCAAAATGAATGCATGAGGATTATTTTCCTCTTTTTCACTACGTTCATCCCCTAGGGAAAAAAATAATCAAAAAAGTTTGTGCTTTCTGCCTTATTAAAGTAGGGTTTTAGTGTCCAGGTTATTGAATCAAAGCTGTACTGTGGTCTGAACGGTTCAGCAGACAACACAACGTGAAACATATGTGATACAGGCATCATGCGTAACCTGCCCTGGCTCTGAAAAAGCTCCCACAGGAACCTGCCGGGACATAAATGGTGGTGCTAGCCGCCTCCCCAAGGGCCCCGGCCAGACAGGACAGCGCTTGTCACAGCACCAAACACTCGCCCGCTTTGGTGGACCCTCTCCCGCTCAGCTGAGGAGACCATTAAGTGAACTGAAGGCAATGCTGAGGGAATCTTCTCCGCTGGCTTGCGGAGGCTTGGCCAGCCAAGAAATTACCAGCTTGCCAAAACAGGGGTAGGAACAGGCTGGGGGCAACACGACAGAGGGGCCGGTGTCTGCCTGGTGTGGACATCAGAAGGGCGAAATTCCTCTGAGAAAAAAGTGAAGCAGCAGCAGTCCCCAAAAGCTCCATTTAAAAACCTAAAAACTCCCAGCAGGACTGGGCCTCTCCTCAGATTACACACTCGGGAGAGACGCATAAGCTGTCGGTAGAAAACCAGGAGAATGAACTTCTTTGCCCTAATGAAAAGCTCAATTCAGTCATTATGTCCCCTCATAGCTACTATAATACCTCCTCACACACATTACAACTGCAGTGCTGCTTAACGTGTTCTTTAAATCAGAACATAGGGGTTTTTTGTCACTTAGTAAGACCACCTTTTCGCTTTCTATTAGGTTCAAAATACCAAGCATGCTGAAATGACAGAAAACTAATTATTTTTGTATTAGCTCCTGGTGTATTTTTAAACTACAATTAAACCATTTCATTCCTCAAAAAACTGAAATTTGAGTTATTACGGTAAACTATTGACAAAACATAGCATAGAGCCTAGCCTCTGCAAATTCAATTCAAACTAAACATGTACCTTCAAATTTGCAGCAACAGCAGATACATATTAAAAAATATGTATATAAACGTGAAACATTAATATAAGCATCATACAGAAATCAATGGAACTATCTCACATATAACAGTCAAGTGTGAGGCTTCACAATTTTTTTGGTACGTAATGGTTGTAGACTTTTTTCCCCCTTTTTTTTTTTTTTAAAATCATGAAGTGCCACCTGTCAACAGTGCAGACAGACAAACGGGGGGGGGGGAAAAGCATAGTGTTTGGGCATCCTAGGTAGTCCAAAGCTCTTATTCAAAGTGTTTAGCTTTAAAGAATACTTTTTAACATTCCTAGTTCCTAACACATGCCTTTAGAAATGAAATCTAAACCTGACAAGGTATCACTTCTATTTTCTTAGTATGAGAAAGGAAACTAATATGCCTGTTGTAACATTCACAAATAATTGCTTCACCTTCTGACTCACAGTCCCGATTTTCCACAGAGCTTAGAAATGCCGCATTTCGATACACTATAAATATCTTTCACATCAGGAAGAACTCTGGTCTATAGGGGCTCCACATAAGTGAAATGTGTGTCTAGTCTTCTGTGGACATACGCATGTCCTGCTAATAAAAGTATCCAACACTTTGGTGTTGCTGGCAGTTTCTGTTCTAATTTTTACTTCATTGTGGCCTACTATCACAGCAGTCACTGGTTTGTATGCAAGAAATATATATGGGGAAAATCTGAATATAATGCACAAAGAACATCAATAGCCCTCCCTGAAGACGCAAACGGGTGCATATATACAAAACACTTCAAACATAGCTTATAGACTTGGCTATGAGGAATAAAATTAGCAGCAGTAACACTAAAAGGTTCATTGCAAATGACTATGGATCAGATCCTCAACTGACAGGGCAGCATCCTTGAAAGAAATCGTCCTCCCCTCAGGAGCCCGCTGCCAGGCACATCACTCCAGCTGCACACAGCAGCCTCTAAGGGTCTCTCACCCACTACACGTGAGCATCCTGCCAAAGCAAGCTGCCAAGAAGCTGCAGTACCTGATGGTACCTACCATCCTCACGCAGGACAGCAGGACACCTATCGCAGACACCTAGCACCAAGGTATCTCCTTCAGCCTTCCACCTTCCACATCTCCTTTATTACAGCGCTGACCCTATCTAACACTGTGGGCTGTGAGCACCCAGGGAAGCCCCGTGTTACGTGGGATGTTATGATGTGTTGACCGTAACTAAGAGAAGCCTCTGCTGCCCAAAGACAGCAGTTTGCGGACTCTTTGCACTTAATTAAGTAGTATAAACGAGCAGCACCACTGTTTGCAACATAAGCTGAAGACATCATTTTATGTCCCAGTAAGTAAAACAAAGTCATTAAAAAATCGCTGTATTTTCACTTTCTGAAATACTTATCTTCAGCTAGAAAGGACTGCTTGTAATTTTGTGCATACAAAAATAAATTACCTGAGCTTTATGTAAAATCATAAAACCGTAATCTATACATACACATTTTATAGGCTGTGGTCTCTTTGCTAGTAACGTAAGGAATATTTATTTAATTTATATGCAAAGGAGGACTGAGGCATAAAGAACAAATTGCAGTAAGAGGTGTTGGGAATACAAGATCTGAAGCAGACATCTATTTACAGCAGTTCCAAAATGCACAAAAGAAAAATAAAGTTAAATCTCTATCACTAAAACAGATGTTTCTGAGACAGGAAAACAAAAGTAAGAAAATTCCAACATCTGGAAATTTAAGTGGTAGCAAAAATGCAGGATTAAATTAAATAAAGATAATAGGTCTGAACTACTAGAAAGGCATCTGTGAGGCAAAACAACTGTAGATGAATTATCAGGAAAAAGTAGCTCTTAAGAAGATGAGCCATTAAAAAGTATTTTGGCTTTCAGTTTGTTGAACTCACTAGAAAGAACACATGTGAGAATTTAAAACTTAAAATTAAATATCCAAGTCTTCCTGGGCATTATGTGAATAATTCCACCTGTGACAAAACAATAAAGCAGCACTGGAATCCAGATTAGCAGAAGCCGCAGTGTGTACAAAATTTGCCATGATTAATCATTCTTACATGAAAGCCATTCCTGTGACCAGGAGTACTGTCAAAATAGGCAGTTAAGGGGTAGAGTATACTACTCTACTGCTGCATCAAGCTGCACATGATTCTATTTCGTATTTCTACACCACCACCAAAATGCCACAGAGAGCTGTGAAATAGCTGTTCCAGAATACTTTTTTGACTGAGATGACTATCCTGTCTCCTTTTGCTAGGCACCTCATGCAAATCAGACAAGACAGCAAGCTTTGAAATCAGGATGTTGGTAAAATAGTTTTCAATATTGTTTTCAAGAAGTCATCAGACACTTAAAATACTCAGTCATTTCCATTTGTTACGTTTAGCTTTAAAGACAACAAGATATCCAAAAGAACCAGGTTTTAGGTGCAAAACACAAGCATCATCAACTAGCTAAATGTGTTACATGCTTTTGAGTTATGTTTCTGAAATCAAAACCTAGACAATATTCACTTATTCAACAATTTATTACCCTTTATTTCTTCCTCTGACTTTGAGCTCTTAATACCTGCACAATGTTGCTGCCTGCAAAACTGGCTCGTCTCCATATCCGCCCTCTGACCAAAGCCTCGTTTAACAGGTGAGCTAGTTTCCGTTCCATCTCAGCCTGAAACACTTCCTCCTGAATTCGCTGGTCGATGACACCCAAGAGAACTACATTGCAGAGAAAGTAACCCAAGAACACAAATGAATTAGTAAAACTTTTCAGTGTCTTTTCTGCAACTTCAATTACAAGCTTTGAGTCACCCTGTGACAGCTCATGGACAATTCAAGAGCAGCTGTGTTCACTTGGGAATACTGCCCAGTTCAGCTGGAGATTATGTGCTGGAAAGAAAGACATCATCTGGGAAAAGGTTAAAATAAATAAATAAATAAAAATTAGGGCAGAGTGCGTTTTTGGAATCTCAGCTAGGTTAGAAAGACTCGGGATATTAAAGAAACAGTTTCAATTCTCAAAAAATATAAACTTATGAGCATTCAATGAATTGTTTCAAACCAAATAAAAGAGAAAATCCAGTCTGCTGCAACCACTTTCAGTCAAAATGTTGCGTTTGGAAGTGATACGGAGGTGAGGATGGCTAGGGCAAGGGTTCAGAATCAAGGAGAAAAAGTATAACAGCAGCACATGAGTGAGGCTGTGTATTCCAAGTGCACTTTCCCTTGATAAGATTAACAAGAATGCCAATCGTAGCACAAAAAACGTGGTCAGTAGCCCTGCCCACTTCTTTTCCCAAACCCATGTACACTTGGTCAGCTGGGGCAGCTAATGCTGAGAGGAATCCCTGAGGAACAACACCTAGGAAACATGAAAAAAGTGTGGGCCTTTACTAACAAGATGGCATCCAGTAAAAGAAAAGTGGAGTGAATGGAGTGAGTCATTCAAATGACATAATTAAACAACCCTGAAGGATGGCAAACCGGCTCACCACTGACTGCAGAAAAATAATTCAGTTTTCATTCTTTTGCCTCTCCACTAAAATGGTTCCTAATATTTTTAAAGTCCCTTTTTTCAGTAAGAGTTTTGATGCCTATTTTTTTAAAGTGGCTTAATAAAAAGCCATCCAATTAGATAAAATCGATTAAATATAAATTTAATTTTTAAAACAGAAATAAGAAAACTACTTTCTCCACTTAAAAAATTTCACTGCAGATGTCAGGAAAAGGAAACCTTTTCATGATTTCTCACAGAAATCAACAGCATTTGTCTTCTAAATTCAATCACAGACTAAGTATCTCAGACTTAAATAGCAAAATAAATAGACAGTAGCCTAAGGCTACTATATACAGCAAGTAGAAGACTGTTCTTGCCTGTGTATTGAATTTCAGTATCAATAAATTATGCTTAATAGCATTGTGCAACTGAGAAGGACAGCTACAGAAAACAACTGTATTTCCCAATATTTTACGACTATTGGGATCCATGCACATACATATGGGTAATCTAATGTTAAAAACTTTCACGTGCATAAATTCTTTTTTCCTACATCATGACTCATTACCCTTACAATACAATATACAGACTGAAAGGACTGACCCAGCCAAAGTCTACTTGTTCATCCTAGGCTGCCTGCAAGAACTGGGATTACAAAAAAATTCCTCTACAGCAGAAATGGTGCTGCAATTGGCTTTCAAAATCTTACAGTCAGGAAGTTTAGCAAAACCCAAAGGGACATGATGTTTGAGCTGCAAGAACCCTCTTCTTACTGCAGGATCTAAGGGAACTTCCACCAATGGACAAAGCAAACCTAAGGCTGAGCAAGAGAGGGTGGAGGCATGACCAAAAAAGTCAACATAAATCTCTAAGGAAGGATGACATTGGATGTGTGATACACACATGTAGTTTCATGTTTTTGAACATTATCTGATTATGTTCATTTTCCTTCTTTAAAACAAACTGTGTGGGATTCAGAAATTAAGTTGCAATTTGGTTTCCTGCCTAAAAAGTAACCTGGGCCACTGGTGAGAGGGGACAGAGATACCTGAAAAAAAGAGTAGGTCTTCACAACTGGTAAACTACAGGTGGTGAAGCTGTGGGAACACAAAAGTGTATCCAGGGGGGCATCTGCACCCTAACAGCAAGTTTGGTAGGCACAGCCTGGTCACCATTCAGGCTTTCTGCTTAAAAGCAGGTATGAACTACAGTGTGCAGGCAACCTCAGCAGCCTTCGGGCATCTAAACATGACAGCTCAACTGTGCCTGTGAATTATAAAGCAAAACATCCAGAAGACTTGGGTGGGAGGGATCTGCTGTGAATGAATCAGAAGAGATCAATGAAATGTGATGAAACTCTTTCAAGTACTTGGAATATATCTATTTTCATTCTGGTTTATTCCTGGCATGTTTTGGTAAAAAGTGCCACACAGATAAAATTTTAATTTTCACTTAAAATAAAAACCTAAAAATCAATGTGGTATACTGACAGCACACAGAGTAGACACTTTATGCCTGACAATGTAAGTTGTCTCACTAGGAGTGAATTGCTTATTGACACAAACTACTTTGTGCGCATTATCAAGGAATCGCAGTAGTTCATGCTAGACCCGGGAATAACATTTCCCAGATTTTCCAGGTCACTAGGCCTTTGGGTGTAGAATTTATTCTTCTCAGGCTCATAAAAATGTAGCACCCCTAAGCTATCGATATTTATGTAGGCTAGTTACCACGCTAACAAAAATAATTACACTCTTACTTACAGAGACTGTACGTACCTGTTCTCACCCAGGAAGATTTCATCAACTGAGACACATTAAGCTTAGGATAATGAAAGGCTGAGGGAAAAACAGAATGGAGGGAAAACATCTGTAAGAACAGTATTGTCAACAGCATACACAAAAAAAGAAGCCACTTTATAATTTATACTGTCAGTAAGCATCTTATTTACACAGATGTATTACTATTCCTGAGGCTGTGCAGACACAACAGTAAGGAAAATGCTCTGAAAATCCACCCCCCAGTTCATCTCGGCATGAAAATAAGCTAATTGAAGCAGTCAGATTTATTACCTGAAAGATTTCAAGCTGCTGGTACTGAGGTCACTGCTCCTAGAAATTTAAAAGCTCAGTGTCTGAATTGTGGCTCTTTCAGAGCTAGCTGCAGGATCACACTTGTGCTCAAAGGGCAACGAGGCAACTCATGAGCACCTCAGAATGAAAGTGAGACCTTCTCTGAGGCAGAAACGGCATGGAAATACTAAATGTAAAGCAGAAAACTAAATACATCTGATTTGTGTTCCAGACTTGTGCAGGGGAAAGCATTTAAAAAACACCATCTTGATAATTTTTTTTTTTTTACAAAAATCACAAATAAATGCATGTAGAAACATTGCTGTAGACAAATCTCATGGCTTTTGTGTTTGGCTTGGTGGCTCCAAGCTTAATTTCTCAAATTTTCAAAAAAAAGCTCTGCTCCAGCATGAAATCCTTGCCTCAGTGAAATAAATGAAGTCCATCTCTACTGACTTCAGTAGGGATAATATTTTTCCCAAGGATTCCACTGGAGAGCAGTAAAGACATGTCGGGAAACAAGAGAAGATGGGGGCTGGGCCAACACTTTCCTCAAGGGAAGTCTTAAGCTTCGCTATGTCAATAAGGAAAAGAAATGATCTTAACTTTATCAAAATATTTAATCCAGATGCAGTTTGCTAAGCATTATACAAAAGTTAATTTTTAAACCATTTCATGGATAGAAAGAACACAGCACATAACAATTAAATGACCTGGCCCATGCTAGATCTATTTAAAGATGTTTTGTCTTCAGTTGCAGAATAGTTTGTCACTATTGCACATTTCAGAGAAATAGAAAATTGTCATTTTTCTGAATTAATTATGCAGTAATTTGTAGAGTAGCTGACCTCTGTCAGTGTAACTAAAAACTGATTTTATGCCTCTTGAAAAATTTATTATTTTTTTGTTAAGACAAGGGCAAAACAGTCACTAGTTATGTTGTACCATTTATTTTCATAGACTTATAAATAGTCCTATGGAAAAAAAATTAAGAACTTTATTATTCCGGCTTTATTTCAATAATAGTACCACTAGACTAGGGAGAACCACCTGGGAGGTACTTTGTGACTTACTATTCAGAAGCGTATCAGAATGTAGTCCTTTATTCTGAACAAGAAACATCATCCCTCTATACACTGACCAGGATGCATCAAATTTCCAAAACTTTCAGACACACAAAAAGCACCTCACAGTATATTTAAGCAAACACATTTATTTTTGGCATACTGCTACACGATTCTTCTGATTGTAGCTTTTATATTGGAGTTCTGTTTACTCTGGTCATGCAATTGCTTACTTTGATTTAGAAATACGACCTCAACAAAAAAGCATAAAGTAAACTACATCTGTTGTTTTTCCAAAGCATGGAAAGAGCAAGATAAGAAAATCAAAAACCTTCCAATAGCCATGAAGTTTTGAACCGCCAGCAGTTGCGATTTTTCTTCTTTAAACCAAAATCATGTTTTGCCTCAATACTTAATGTGCTCTTCACACTTTTTCTAATTAGTACTTGAAAATGATTTAATTCATGCAAATTGCTGGATGACTATTCACTTAAACTTTTCATGGAATTAATGAAATTTAAAAATAAAACAACTTGAGCAGAAAATCTTGAAAATGAAAAGAAGGATGTGCTATGAACACTGGCAACTAAGGCTGGGTTCTAAAACCTGACTAAGAATGCATGAAATGATGGACACTTCTGCAACTGAGATCATGCTCAGAAGTCAGAAAATCCAGGTTCCAACTTATTCCACAGATTAGTCAAGTGTCTCAACAAGACATGTGGCCAGATCCTGAGCTCAGCTGGATTCTCAGCACTGCAGCAAATCATATTTGCAAGATTCCTAACGCCCCGTGGAACTGAGGATTAAAACCAGCACAGACTGATTGTTTTCCCGAGGGAGAAGTTGGGTAGACAAAGTGCCATTATTAGTTAGATTGCAGCTGTCCTGCTAACGGCTATAGGTGCTTTAATGAAGTAGATGCTAGCATTGTTAGATTCTAAAACGCAGGCCTGAAGCATAATACTGCGTAACAGCATTGATTCCACGCTGACCGAAAAGGCAAAGGGTCACCTGGTCACCCCAAAGCCTCTTGACAGCACTCTGAAGCACATCACTTGGGCAACACGGCCTTCACTAGATGCTCCAACAAGGATCTCTCCGACCCTCTCATATAGAAACGTGTGGGACCATGCAGGATAGAACCAGCACCATCTCGATTGTTCTTATTTCTGATAAATGGAGGAACAGTAATAGAAAGCATGGAAGGGAATGCAATTTTTGGAATGAGAAGGCATCAAATGAAACAAAAATCCCATGCAAATATGGGGGTGTGGGCAACAGTATCACATTTTATCTGTTAAAAGTCTGATTCAAAATCTACCCAGATAAAAAATGCCAAATATTTCTCTAGTCTTTGGACTGCATCATACGATTTTATATTATCCTACTGGCCTTGCAACATCTCCAAGATATCTAAAATAGATGCCACCCATCAAAGCGCTACTTATGGCTCCAAAAAAAAGCAAGTCCCAAGGCAACTCTCTCTATATAAAGTCATAATAAAAACAAAGGGATTTATCTGAGGTAAGTTCATGAAGGCCAATATTCCTCATCTACTCCACAGTTAACCTTTGCCTGTCCTCAGAGAAATCATCCAGCCATAAAGAGATACCAAATACATTATTTCCTACTGTTTTTAATGACCTGGCACACAAAACCCATGCCTAGACTTGGTTTTCTTTCTGCTGACAGGTAGTTCTTGACCATCTAACCAGTTTACAATCTAAAACGTGAGATGTAAGTTGTACAAGACAAAACAAGCATCCAGGAGGGTGTAAACTGCAAATCTGAACATAAGCATGTTGCTGAAATCACCTAGAAGTCACAGGGGTGGAAGAAAAAAGTCTGAAAGTTTCCAGGCTTGGCCACTCCAGCAACTTATTCCTGCACAGAACAGTTCATTCTGTCAAACTAACAACTTTCGCTACTAACCCTGACTCTAAATGAGTGGAAAAAAAGCTGACAAAAAATTCCTGTTGTTAACGATGTACTGCACAGGGACAACCCACACAGTTAAAAGTATAAATATTGCATATTAGTTAGCGGGGGGGGAAGTGAAAGGACTGTGTGTGAAAGGCAATGTGAAGTGAGCAAGCAGCAGGGAGTAAATACATTCCTTCAAACAAGGCTCATATTTGGGATATCGATGGCAAGCTCTCACCTCACTTAACAGTGTTGAGATACAGTGATATTACACAAGTAACTTTTCCTTAGTATGAGTCAACTTCAACAACCTGACAGCTCAGTTCACCTACAAATCTCTTCTTTCTCCTCAGATGCAGACCACAAAACTTATAAAATCATATACAGAGCCCTCAGGGGAAAAAAAAGAGTCACCACCAAGAGTATTAACTGTTGGCATTCCAGATAACTAAGGCACAAATGGCATAGAACAGTATGGCATGGAACATTTCATATTTACGTATAAACAATTTACACATAAACAGTAACATATATAAATTGTTTATATGTAAATATCAAAATTTCCCCCCAAACATTCACACTGAAAAGCAGAGAGTTGCATATTAAGTTGCACAGACCAAAGCAGCTACCTATCTAAGGAAGACCTTCACAACACCTTCTCTGCTACAACTGCCCTGTAGACCAAGGGAGAGCATGAATGAAGGGAGTTCAGGGCCTAGACAACAAAAATATTTAGGCGTCTTCCTGCCAAAGTAGCTTTGAGGAGCTGTCTGTTGGTCATCTTCAACAGACTGGTGAATAAGATGTCTCAAGAAGGATCTGCCCAATGCTGCTGAGCCTTTGGACATCATTTCCGGCTCTGAAGATCTAAAATCCTTTGGCTCAAAATACAGTCATAGCAACAGTGCAAAAAAACTGTAGGAAGAGCTAAAAATAACCAAATGTCAATGCCTCACTTATAAAAGCATATAAACTACATTCATTACTGTGCTTACTGACAGACAGACCCACAGCTCTAAACAAGCTGAGAAACTGTGTTCCCACTTTGCTGACTTCTCAAATGGCACCACATCTGGTATTCCAAAACGGTGGCTACGAATGCACCGAAGCGCTACTGAGACCAAACTAGACAAGTTCCAATCAAAATGAGGTGTCCTGCAGTGGGCTCCATCCACCGTAAATTTGAGTTCCTCTAGCAAAAGGCAAGTCAAATGCTGACTAGATGCTCCTGGATTTAGGGCATCATATCCACCAAATCCTCATGTTTTCTATGTTGCAAACTCTGGGAAGATTTCACTGTTCCTAGAAATTCTGAATTACTACATTCAAATTAAATGTATTTATTTTAATTTGACTTATAACATTTATTTCAATACAACATTAACAATTTTGAAAATTCAGTCTAGACAAATGTGAAAGTTGTCTTCAAAATTTCTCTTTCAAACAAATCAAGAGACACCACCACCACCACACTCTGGCCAAGATGTTTGAGGCAAGTGCTATGCTCTGTTGGCAACGTTCATTCAATGAACTGCAGCAGCAGTTAGGTGGGGTCATGGAAGGTAGGACTGTATACATAGCTTTTTCAGCTGTCATTATCCCCGCTGCTGGGGATGTGCACCAAAGAAACCAGCATTTGTCAAGAGCTCCAAATAGGAGAATCTGGGAATAAAGTGTGCATCTTGGTGGACTTAATCACCATTGATGACTAATCCTGCTTTCCTACATTAAGGGTCTGCTTGAGGATTTGAGGTTTGGTATTGTTTGGGAGATTTGGTGGATTTGAGGTGAGAAAGAATAATTTTGTGTTTGAAGTCCTGTGCTGGAATTCGCAGGAATGAAATTACCATGCTGTTGGCATGCTTGTTTAAAATCGTCAACAGGAACAAACAATTCCTGAGGCTTCAGAAACAAAGCTATAGAAATAACTCACCCACAGGCTTGGACATGCCACTGTACCAACGGAGGCTACATTTTCCAGGCCACAACTGCCAACATCTACATTACTTCATTGCAAATCCCAAGAGTAGTCAGGAAAGGAGGAGAAATCTGAATGGGACCTTTTTCCAAAGGCACTGCCTGACCTCTTCACTCATTCTACTTTGCACAGTTTCTCATTAACATCTGAGCTATTAATACCACAGAGCTCCACTGGTCTTGGCCAGCATCAGCCCCACTGGCCAGGCACTAGAAGCACACAGGTAACACAGGGAGAGCTCCTGCTATAAGCAGTAAAGAAATTACCTTCAAATTTCCTAAGTAACACCAAAAATAAGGAGAAAAGCGTACACGCCTGTTACATAGGATTTTTTTTCTCCTATGATCAGCCTGTCTTTCAGGATACAGTGACCTTGGTAGAAATTCAGTTATAATTTAATTGCACTGTAGGTCAACCACACAACCCAGAGAAGGATTCTCAGCAAGGGGCAACCTGCAAATTCACTACAAATATCACTCCAGAATATGTGGACAAAACTAAAAACTGTAGGACTTGATGTGTGTACATCACAGGGGAAAGAAAAAAAAAAAAAGCCCCTGATGCTGAAAATCTGCTAGAGACCACAACTAATAAACTCTAGAGCAAAGGTGCAAAAGAGAGGATGTAGAATAAAGAGAAATGTCTTTCAAGCAATGAAGCCAAGAGCAACATTTGTTTTGAATTCAGTGAGACATAAAGGCCACAGTCGGCAACCTGAGAAATTTTGTGGCCTCAAAGGAACAAAAGAAATGATAGTCATCTATGGACAAGGATTCTCAAGGTTTTTGGTCCTGGATCAATTAAATACAGCTACCACTGCACAGGTACAGTCTATGTGCGACTGAGAACAGAAATGTTTAAAGGAAACGAGACAACAATCTGCTACACTGTTTAAAGGATTATGGGAGCAGAAGGTTTAAAATGCTGAAAAATTATAACAAAAAGTTTCAAAAAATTAGTGTGTTCACACTACTTCTAGTCATTGGGAAAGTATCCTGTGTAGTCATCTTCTACAGACTTAAAGGTGCTATAGAGAACTACTTCTTCTGTTGACAAACACTCTCCTAAAATATCTTTGTTGACATACTATAGTACAGCTGCATCATGAACAGGCTTCGTTTTCAAGTAGACATTTAAATGTACACAGAGAATCACTGTGTCAGCTGCTATGCACCTATATAGCACATAAAAATAACTCTGATAATTAAAAACCTGCACTGGAAAGCACAGTGACATAGGAGAAACTGGGAATTAATGGACTGGATGAACAGTAACACCTGTCACCAAAAAAGGCAAGTACTGTTCGCTCATAATCTTGCTTACATTTCTGGCATGAACAATCTACTACTGTACAAGGGTAAGTGTTGAGTTCAGAAACTTGGCCTATTTATGAGACTGAGAAAAATCTAACCAAACCTAAGTTGCCAAGGCTCAGTATCAAGCAGACTCTGCTATGCACACTGTTCCCGTTAATCTATGTTTAGGATTGCCATGGTGCGGAAAAAGTGACTTGCAGTGCAAGTTGTACATAAGAAGCAAGAAATATGCTTAAAAGATAATACCTTAAAATATAATAGACTAATGAAAAAACCCCACTGCTGCTGACTAACAGATAACCAGAGAGACTACATGGGCAAATATAAGCTTATGCTGCCCATGTCCCAGACTTTCTCGAAGTCAGAGCCACAGTTAAGTGCAACACAAAGCCCAAGGTAGTAAATTCTGCTGAGAAGCAGCCAAGGCCCCTGCAGAGCTATCCACAGACATACACATTGGATCACACTTCACAGCAATGCTGATCGAAGTGACTTCTATTTTTTTTTTTAATCTGAACTAAGAGCAGGGAAAATAACACTAGGCTAAGCACAACTGGCCCAGAGCAGAAGGGAAGGATGATGACAAAAGCAACAAGTTGCTGCAACACTGATATTCAGGGGCATATGAGGGGCATAAATTTGCTCTGCAGAATTCATGATACAAGTTAGGTACTTGAAACTGCATTATCAGTTATGCACAAAATTATTTTAAAATTATACAGAGGAAAAGATACTAAAAAAAAGTTATTTTGCGGTCATGGCCAACAGTAAGTACTCACGTTCAGCAATTTGCTGCACAGGAAAGCCCAGGTAGAAGCTGAATTCCACCATGGATAAGTTTCTTAGCTGCTCACTGACTTCGGACCCATTTAGAAAACCGTATCTATCTCGGACGGCAAAAACAATGCTCACGGGGCCTTGCCGAAATGCTACCCCAGGTCGACTCAGAGTTATATTCAGTATCTGAAAAGACAAGATTGAAGCATAGTCAGCAAAATCAAATCACTGGCATTTCCATTCCTTCCTTGACAGACTTTTTTTGCCCTAATATGAAGAGCAGGGAAGGCAGATCACATCAAAACAGAGGAACATCTATTCCGGGTTGTTTCAGCCTGCTGAGTCTCAGAAGAGGCAAAGTGACACGTGAATTCCTCTTCGAAGAGTTGTCCTTTAAGGTCAGTCATAATCTAGAACAATCTGAAAGCTACGGTCCAGAAAATGACGTAAAAAAACCAAACACCTAGAGAAACAGCCAGCAAAATAAACCTACCAATAAAGAAATACCAGATGAATACCAAACTGTGTCAGACAGACAGGAGGAGACCATAGTAATGAAACATTCTGAAAATTTATGTTCTTTAGGTCAAGACCTCCTGCATCATGCACACCCAGAACTGGTAGTTCTAACCACTGGTTAGAACCCTTATTTTGCACCAATGTACACAGCAATGTAAACAAATGTCTTCCAGACAGTAAGGAAGTATTTAAAATAACAGTTTACTAAGCTGATAGTCCAACAAATCAGTTTGTGTGTTTTGTCTTCAGTCTACCTAGCCACACTGCGTCATTCATTTGTACAGTTCTGGGCACTTTACGTACTATATAGTACTTCAGGTACTATAAAGTTTGTCATTTTTCCTGCTACGATTTTATTTTAGGGTACCACAGATGGGTATTTATGGTGTCAGATAAGTAACACAATAAAATTTTTACTAATTTTGGTATTACAACAAAGCCAGATTAAATTTAAGAGTTCAGACAGAAGAGGGAGTTCGTCTCATTAAGTTGAACTACTGACTTTCCAGGGAGTTTTAAGCTCTGCTATGTGATTCAGTACCCAGCACATATGCAATACATTTCATAGGCAGAGTTCTAGTAGCAGCTGCCACAGACATCATACGTTGCTCTAAGTATTTCTAGACCTCAGAAGCAACTAGCATGTTTGCTTACATAGTGGCAGAGAGCATATAACTCCTACATTCCCCAACAGGATCCCCTGAGTGGCAATGAGACCTGAAAATTGTCTTCCAACAAGAACATTCTAGCCATATTCTACTCTGTAACAGTAAAATCTGATGGGAATGACTTTGATAAGTGTTAGGGCAGCCTTTATTTGAAAAACTGTAAAACCTATTATACTCAGTAATGCTTTTGATATATAATAAATCATCATTTTTGGTCATTTTTTCGAAAAGTTTGAAACCAGAGGGATGTGGTGCCATATTACTTTGCAGGGGAAAAAAAATCCTGACATCATAACAAAGCCTCATAACTCTACATGATCTAGATAGCAAGTGGTAGCCAGTGAACACCCAACTCATTTTAACAGCTGGATGAACCACAGGACAAGCAAAGGTGAGGAGAAAAAGGGACAGATACACAACATGCTAATCTTCTTACCTGCACAGAGAAGTTGTGGAACTCCTGGCGTTTGCTCACCTCCATGAATGCCATTGTCAGCCCCTTCTCAATGCGCCTGCTAAAGTTGCACAACCGAACATCCACGTTCCGAGGAACAAACTGAAGCACTGAGGGCAAAGGGTACACGTTATTCTCACAGACAAGTACTTCCACGAGAGAGAACAAAACAAACAAGAGAATCCACAGGGCTACCACTTTTTCATGGAATTCAGGACACGTTCAGTGAAACATGGGGCAAAAATACAGTAGAAACACATTTTGTGTTGGTGCAGTAAATTCTCTACTCATTAATCCCTGTTGCTACCTCATTATGCCGCCAGCCAACTAGGCAGGTGGTTTTGTTATGCAAATAGAGCCTGAAGAAAATTTTAAATGATACCGCTGAGTCTCAAAGTCTAGTAATCATCTAAACTAAAATGTTACCCATGTAATAGTCATGGACTTCACATAAACTGCTGCCATAGAGCAGCCATGGAAAGAATACTACATGAGGAATCCTCTTGCTCACATAGTACATGAGCACTCCTGCTCACCAGTTCTCCTGTGAGAATACTAAAAAGTAGTATTTAAGTTAATCAGAATTTGAAACTTGATTGAAGCACTATAAAAAGTAGCTGTATTGTGATTTTATGAACAAATGCTTCACAGATTTTTTTCTCTTCTCACCTTTTGAAGCAAGAAAAAGAGCACGTCTATTTTGCAATGTGCCAAAAAAATTCCTGAAAAAATGAAATTATGACGTTAACTGTTCACAATTTATCATCTCTCAATCACGTATCTGGTGAGTAATTCACTAAAAACCAAGAAGATTCACAGTAGTAGAATGCAGAGTTTTGACTTGACCTTGCATACTTAATCATAAAAGAAGTGTGAATCAATACAAACCTACATCTCCTCCTCTTTGTGTCACGAACTCACCTGTCTGAACTTGGAATCTGTTATCCGGCACAGTGAAAGAAGGATGCAGCGAAAGGATCATGGGGGCCTCACCACGAAGAAGACTGCTGTTCACAAGCACATTTATGACAGCTACTGCCGTGTACACAAAAGGACCTGATGTCACCAAGAAAGTAAATTTTGGGGAAATTTTGTAAACCTACAAAAAAAAAGAAAAAGAAAATTAAAAATCTTCAATGCAAAATCTGACAACACTTTAGACCTACACAGTCTCACACATTTTGAAGCCACACAATCAAGAGGTAGGAAAAAGCAATCTTTATTTTCCCAAGAGGGAACAGAAGCACAAACACACTGATAGAGCTGTGCCTTGCAGCCTCTGCTCCAGTGCATCAGAGGCAACTCCCCCCGTGCTAGGGGCACCTACTAGAATCTCTTCAGTAAAACCACATCCCCACATAGTATCACTCCCCCCTGCCTGTGTTGCCCTCAAGTACATAACAGTTCCTGTACAAAATTGTTGTTTACTTACTAAACTGCTTGCATAGCATCTGCATTTCAGTCATATACTGCATAGCAAATACATCCTATACCATTCACATGTGAGATGCAAGAAGCAAGATACACATAACCTGTGTTTTATGGATTCAATTTTCACACTCAAGAACATTTTGTTCCAGAGAACACTACTATCTGCTTATTTCAGCATAGTTACCACAATTACGATTTTCTTCTTCCAATTAATTTCCTGACTTTGAGTCAGCTTAAAAACCCTAAGGAGGCTTAGTCATCATGTAAAAGAAATCAGATTTTAAGTCAAATACAACACTAGGTGAATGTTTCCGTGCAGACACTCTTATCCACCATTTCTCTGTCACCTAATAAAAACTTTCAGTTTGTTTTTACTTTATTTAAACATATTGCAGTGTCTTGTCTCCTTCAGAGAAACTTTCTCAATATGAAGGACACCTGTTTCCCCAGCATCTTTTTCCTTTTTGGTTTACTCCCTCAGTTTGCTTTATTTGCCTAAGGCACTAACACCGAATTATTTTGAGATGTCCAACATTATGGCCTCACAAATAAATAAATAAATAATACAAACCCGGGACCCAAAAGTTTTGACAAATGTGCACCTGTTAGATGAAGAGATGCAAGCACTTCGCAGGTTTTGTGCTGGTGAAGGGATATTTAGATATCCTCAGCTTGAGGCTCAGCCTTATAGAAAGCACATTGCTACTTAAATTGTGACCCACGCGTTCCTTACAAGTATTTCTGCGACTGTGTAAAGTGATGGCAGTTGCTGTTTAGATGAGACAGCAAGCAGCTCTCTCCCGTCTTCTAAAAAAAACACATTTCAAAGAGATCATCTTCAGCAGAAGAAACCACCTCACTAGCAGAAGGAAATGAAAAAAATAATCTATGCTGCTCATTATTCTCTTCTTCCTTCTTAGCCCACGAATATATGCAGCACCCAGCTTTTATTTTAAATGGATTTAGACTTACAGAACTCAAATTCGTTGGGTATTAATAATATGCACAGCTCTTTGCAGTTCCTCTTATCTGAAATTTTATGCTTTTATCTCAGGATGAAATGATCTCTGCAGCTTCAGTTTGTCAAATGGAAACAGCAGTTATAATGGGTAAGACATGCCAAAAGAAAGTTGCCCGTTACTTGCATAGGAGACTACTTAAAAGGAAAGAATAAGAGGAATTAGAATTACAAATCTCAGTGACAATTTGCTAGTGATTTCTAAAACTATATATGCTGAGGAAGAAAGGCCTAGTGTAGCCAGCACGCACTAGATTTAGGTATTTCAGACAAGAAACCAAGCCTCTGATGACTAACTTGAGTGTCTCCATCTCTCACCTGTTTCAGTGCACCACAGATACAGTGAAAGCAGCCTACCCCAAACAGCCCCCTAAAATTTTGCATCAACTCTTTCATCTTAACAGCTAACAATGTTTCTGTTTTGTGCTTCACTGCAGCAGAAGAGTGACAGCAACTCCACAAGAATAGAAGTGTAAAAAAAAAACTTTTAAGTGTAATTTCAAGGTAGGTAGATTAGAACCACTATATTGCAGTGTTGTCTAGAGCTCTCTACAACCTAATTCAGACAACAGAAATAATAAAGCCATGCCGGAAAGATGCTGTCTACAAGCTGATTCACAAAGAAGTCTGCAAGGTTGTCTAGGATAGATGAGCCCACGTCATGAACGAGAATAGCTCCTCCTGGCACAGCTCTAATGGTCCACAAACCCAGCTGTCCATCCAACCCCTCTCTTGGAGCTTTCACCTCTACTCTCAGGATAGTTAGATGCTAATAAATTAGCTAGCTGAACCACCACATTTTAGAACGCCACCTATTAAGTAAACAAGCACAAATTTCTTCTATTGAACAAGTACAAATTTCTTATCTTAACACTTTGGGGCAAAAAGCTGGAGAAGCACACAAAACTCCATGTGCACTTTGGAGCCACTGCCACAGCAAAAGCCAAAACCTTTTGCAGGAGCAGAGAACCCTTACACCACCTCAAGTGAAGGTATCCCCTCTCCAAAGTGTGACGGCTAATCCCAGTCTGCTGTTTCCAGGACCAACCTGTCTCACTCAAAGCTCCCTTCCCAAGAGAGAGCGCTTCTTATACAGAAAGTTTTCAAGCCTTGATTTACTAGAGGCTAGAAGAGTATTTGGGTAAAACATCACTGTATGCTTATTCTGTCCCTTACGACGTTCCCTAAGCATTTGTTATTGATTATTGACCGCTAAAATATTTGATCAGATGCACCTTTGCACCAATCTAACCCATGCCTACACTCCACCATATTACGCTGTGTAAACATCTGGCAGAAAGCATAAATTACCCATTTCCTCACCACCACCTTATTAAGCTTCCTGTAAAGAGCCTGCGGAGAGTGTTTAACTTCCTGAAGATGGGCTACAAAGGCTCACGGGTCTTAAAAATCAAACTAAGCTTCTGCTTCTATGCACATTAGGAGCCTAAGGCAATAATTTTCTCACCCATTTTACACACCCAAACAGTACCAGCCAGAATTTCAGCAGCAGGGAGAAGGGATGAAGCTGGTGCAAGTCTACCTGGTGGCATCTTTGAAAGGAGTATTTAACTGCCTGACAAGGAACTGATCTCCTTACTTTGAAGGCAGAGGTTTACCCATTTTGGATTATAGAAACCAATACACTAAGGTCAGGCCCAAACCCCCACATTAAATTCAGCAACAAAGACCGCATGATAAAATTTCCAAGCACAAATGAGGCTGGTAAAAAGCTTCTTCCTGTTGGCATGAACTTAATACACCAGGGGTCCTGGCAGCGAGTCACTGCCAACACTATTTTATTTCACACCCCAGTTCAACAAAGCTAA
Organism: Pampusana beccarii; assembly: GCA_013399365.1. NCBI lineage: Eukaryota > Metazoa > Chordata > Aves > Columbiformes > Columbidae > Pampusana > Pampusana beccarii. The sequence goes on from VWYH01009266.1 coordinate 1,195,499, forward strand.
GTCAAGGGAACATTGTATAACAGACCTTACCCAAGCTGTCATAAGGTTTACATTAGAGGAAGCTGACAAAAATTGCTCTTATTCAAACAATAGGGTCTTATTCTTTTGCAGATGCAATACATTGAGATCAACTGCAAAGAAAGAACTTCAAAATTTTAGGTTATTTTCACTTTACTCTAAAGATTTTTGCTAGGAAAAAAATTGACAAAAGTTGTTTTCTTTAGACAGGATTCAAGCCTGTCTCTTTTTTTTTTCAACTTCAACAACTCAGAATGTCTGAAATAATAAAGAAGCAGGGATCCGAGTTTCAACTGAAAAACTTGGAAAAAAGTGTTTTAATTCTGCTTTCAGTGTTAAACTTGGTTTGTACTTAAAGTAAGCAGTAGTTATATCCATCGTTGCCATGGATTTTATTTTTAAAGTATACATTATTACCGAGTTAAATTTAACAAGACTGTCTCCTGATTTACGATGCATTACATCACAGCAGGGCAACAACATCTGTAAGCTGTAATAGGAGACACAGTAAAAAGGCAGCCTAGAGAAGTGCGCTGCTTTACCGTAACCTACAAATGTACACATGGTTCCTGGGTACTCTCAAGTAACAAAAGTCAGGTCTGTTTGATTAATTAAGTTTAGTAATATAGACAAATTCTGTTTAAAATTTTGCATTACCTCACCATTAAACATGTTGATACTATAAGACAGCTCTTTATTTAAAATAACAGTTTTGTTAGTATTTCACCATTATAAGTGAAGACATTTGCTAGTGATTATTTTTAGTGCAAAACCCATATCCAAGGCATCATGAAGGGAATGCAAACAATAGCAGCATTCTAGCATAAAATAAGCATAAATGATTCCACAGAGATGCTTTCTCCTTTTGATAAAAAAGAATTTGCAAAGAATGAAGCTGGACTAACTGCATTATTTATAAAAACAGTTGCTTCTGAGCAGCCTTAGGGCCAAAATATCCTATTGAGACCTTTACAAGGGAATAGTGCACATGAAAGGAAGGAATTTAAAGGGCAAAAATATAAAGAAGCAAGACACCGAATGTTGGTTCCAATTAGCCTTCAAATATTTAGCAATAGATTTTGTCTTACTGCTGTTAGTACTAAGAGGGTAAGTGCTTCCATATTATTGAGGCGTATAAGGTCATTGAAAATTAGTGTAGTTCTATCATGGTGAACTTTTGGCTTTTCCTTGACTATGCCAGTTTGCACAATCTGAAGGTATAATTCACAAACCAGAAGAAAAATCTGTTATTTACAAAAAAACCCTAAAAAAGCTTATAGGCAGGTATTGCTAAAAGGACTTAAACTTAACATAATTTATAGTTAGTTGCAGCTCACTGTGGCTGAAGTTTGGCAGAAATTCGTAACACTCCTGTCTTGACTAGGTAATAAAGAGGGATGTTCTGAAATATCAGACAGGAGTTGTTTAATTACTGAGTGCAGTGATTATGGCAGGAGCTGTCAAAACACTGTTTCCCCACACAGATCAGCAAGCAGAAGTTAGAGGCACCAAAGGATCCTGTGCATGGAGAAACTCAAGCTATGGTCATCATTCAAAGTGCTATGTGAGTTAACTTCATAATGAAAATGAGATCATAGACTCAAAAAAGTAAGATAATGTGGTGCTTGGCTATCACATCTAGATGAATGGAGACATGAAAAGTTGCAAGTGCAGCTGAATCTGCACCTACAGCAGTACTTCCATTAAAACATTTCATTTTGTCCCCAGTGTTAAGTATCTGATTATACAACACAGGTGCCCCAAACTACCTCTACAGTTTTTTCCTCTCAGACAGAGGGTTTCACTCAGAGGGGAAGAACAGAGTCTCACTTTGAGGTTACAACACAACACTGAAATATTGCTCAAAGATAATTCTTTAAACATCAAAGCTACTTCGCTCTAAAAAAACCCCCCAACAAAAGAAATAACAATAACCACCAATGAACCAAACAAAACAAACAAAACCCCCAAACAAACAAACCAACCAACCAAGAATGCAGCAATTCCTAGCCCTGTGAGTCAGGGAAGGACCTGAGTCACACCTATTTGAAGGCTTAAAAATAACATCTTACCACTGCACACTTGATTTTTTTCCCTGCCTTTTTCATCTGCCAAATGCTGTATTTGGGATTTCACTAGTTCCCCTGTAAGTGTTGATGGCCTCACTTAAAAGATAAAATATCAAAAGGCTGTGCAGCAGGTTTGGTTTTGTGCTAAGTATATAATCAGCTAGCAGAAGAAATAAAACTTTTTTACAGCTATTTCAAAGGGTAAAATCTTTCCAGTTCAGTTTCAATTCAGCAGCCAAAGGAGCTGAGCAGCAGAGGCTGGGCACTGCTTGCTCACCTCTGGCAAAACCAAGAAAGGTCTGTCCTAGAAAATGCTGACATTCTAAAAGTAAAAAAGCTGATGTCATATTAATGTTATATTAAAAAACAAGCAAACAAAAAACCACAAACATGACTAACATCTGAGTTAGAATAAACTGCTCTCTGATATATTATAGTCCCACATGGGTTGTTTTTAAATCACCATTTTAACCTGTGAACTAAAAACGCTATTGTATTATATTGATCAAAGAGTACTTGTACACACTTCATCCCACTTACCTCCAGCTCTACTGGTCGCCTGAACTGAACTCTGAGCACGTCTCTGATGGTTTCACTGACATTTGGTAGAACAGCTCTTCGGGCCAGCACTGGAAATTAATGTCAGTCAATAAATACATTTTAGCTTCGTCTCCTGAGCTTTGATGCAAAGCTGCATTTTCAATTGTGCAATGCATGAAAAAGCAGACAACAAGATCAACTGCATCAAATGGATAAGATGATGCACAAGGAAACAGGTAAAGGTGTGGCTGTATCCTAAAGAGTGACTGCGCATACAGTTTAAGGAACTCCAGGTTTACTTTCTCTCTTGTTTTGTTTTTCCATATCTAATGTCTTTAGCATTCTAGTAAAAGAATCTCCTAAAAAGCCACTGGAGCATTCAAATTGGATCTGAAAGTTGCAGCACATTCAGTCTGACCTGTGCACAATGAGCCTGCTGTCATAGCGCAGTTAAAGCTTTGTAGGCAACACATGGAATGCAGATAAGGTCAGAAAAAAGCCACAGAAAATATGCATCTACTTTTCTCTTAAATAAAAAGTAAACAAACTTGACATTGATTACTGAAAGGGATATCCACTAAGAAACTGCTTTAAAAAAAACCTACACCCCTATGGACATCATGTCTGCTACAGTCACACTTGAGACTGTGACTACAGCCATGGAAACAACTGAAAAGTGTTGCCTTGTCATCCTGCATTTACTTTCCATCAGTAACTTGCCTACAGAACTACTCAAATTACAGGTTAAAAAAAAAAAAACCAAAAACTTCCTCATCAATAGCACAGCCAGATCACCTTCATATCTGGAGGAGAAGGTTATGCCCATTCTGGCTTACATATTGCAAGTAAATCTTAAGGGGAAAATGTGTTGCTTACCACAGAACATGCAGCACTTCTGCAGCTGCCCTGGATTAGTTGGCTAGTATTGTTTTGTTAACAAGCTAGGAAGAGGTAGGAGCACACCACAAAAGCAAACACAGATGCTGAGGCAATTAATTTTGAAACAAAGTAACATCACTTCTTCCGGTTACAAACACATCAAATCCAATTGAAGTTAAGTATGGCAGGAGGGAAAATATAAACATAAGCTAGTACGTTACAATTGTAAAAATGGTAACGAAACCTAAACATTTTTTAAACCAACTCTCTTCTTCCATATCACAACATTACCTCACATGCAGGGTTTTTTTACAAACAGCAGCAACAACTGAAAGGAGAAACTTAGTCAGAATACTTAATAGTTCAATAGAACAGTACCATGACAGTAACATTCATTTACAACCCATGAAATGATAAAGCAACCTTTAATTAAGTATACTTGTATATACACATCAGCAATTTCAGAAGACAATTTCATTCTCGGTGCAGTGTAATGCATATGTAACTCACTATCACAATGGACTTCGTTAAAGTGAATTCTATTATTTTCAAGAGTAAATGATAAATCAATGCTTTTACAGCCGTTTGTCTAAATTTACACCATTTTTCTTTGAAAGGTTCCCTTTAGCTAACTCAATACCTGAAATTTAGCTAGGTGGTCTACATCAGAGTGGCTTCTGAAAAACAAAATAAAAATGCTAGGAATCTCTTACCTGCAGTGACTAAGTAAGCATCGGGAACCGTGATGTCGCAGACGTAGGGTTGCCTGGTAGTGGTCACAGCAGAGGTTATGACCACAGGTTCAGACGCAGTAGTGGTCACCAGCGGGGTGGAGGAGGAGAACGTCCCCAGGCTGCCTGAAGCAGTCGTGCCGTCGCTGCCCGTGGCACTGGTGGCGCTGGTTGTGGGGACAGCAGTGGGAGCAGCCGATGCATCAGTACCAGCAGCAACGCTGCTTCCTGCTGGAACTTCATCCCCAGTGGGAGGGCTAGAAGTGGGAGGAAACTGTGTGGGAGCAAACGATGTGGTCACAGGCAGAGATGCTGTAGGAGAGGGCATCACACTGCTGGTGTCGACACGTGACGTCAGGTTGATGGGGTCTGCAGGGGGAAGGGCTGTGTGGGCACTGCCCTCGCTGCCAGAAGGTAAAAGCAGTGTGGGGTTAACTGTAGCACCAATATCCTCATCAGAAGCTGGAACAGTTGATAGTAGAGATGAAGATATATTTAAGACAGGAGTCGCCGGAAAGGTAGTAAACAAAGAGATCAGATTTGTTTCACTGAGCAAGACGCTGCTGGTAACAGAGTGGGTGTCGGATGCAGGCAGCACCAGGGTAGGAACCACAGAGTGAGAGGCGGAGAGTGAAGGCTCCACCAGAGAGGTAGCTCCCGTAACAGCTGAGGTAAACACAACTTTAGAGCCCGCTGCCAAGACTGAGGGTGCTTCCAGAAACACAGACGACTCAGAGTGAAAATCTGATGACGGCGTTACTTCGGGAACGTGTGCACCTGGAACAGAAGATTCATTTGAGTAAAAGGATGATGTTTGGCTGAGAGGGAACTGAGAAACCTCGGCATCAGCAGCAGAGCTGACAGTGGTAGCTGACTCCCAGCTGGAAACACCCTCAGAAAGTACTGATGTCCCAGTCAACAAGGTCTGAGGTAAGAGCGTTGATAAATCACTTTGCATGACAGAGTAAGAACTCAGCATGGCCGATGATAAAGACAAGTAGCTAGGTTCAATAAGATACGGTATGGATAAAAGATTGGATGGAAAATCTGAAATATTTGAAGACGGTTCTTCCCTTGTAGATGTCTTGTCAAGCAAAACCACAGACTCTGATGGCATTAATTCTGGAGACTCCAGTAAAGTTGTATGGCTGACTGGAAATGACGCTGCTGGCTCACTCAGTATGAACGTAGAGTCAAGCACAGTGGTGGTGGCACCAGGAAGTTCTATGTGAGCCCTTGATGTCTGCAAAACTGTTTCCAGAACAGGAAGGGAAAACTGGACAGAGATGTTCAGTGATGTTCCTCCAGGGAGCTGATAGTAGGAAGGAGAAATTGTTATAGGCGTTTCAGTGTTAAGGTCAGTGTCTGTAGTGCTTGATAAAAACACGCTTGAATCAGGGATTTCTGCAAATCTTGAAGAAAATGAAACAACTGGTCTTGATGGAAAAGAAGTATCAAAAATCTCAGGTGTAGGCTCCTCTAATTCATACCTGTCAGTAATTATCGTTGTAAATGGAGTTATGCCTTCTACTTCAGAGACTCTGATGGACAAAGTTTCAAGATAATCGCCTGAGCCCACATCATGTTCTGGGGAAAAGCCTGCTTCTGGCAGCAGTGAAACTGAGTCACAATACAGACAAGAACTGTATGATCTCGTGAAAGGCACTGGACTCGTGAGCTCACTGACAAGCTCCGATTGACTTGGTATTTCTGAACCGGCAGGCAAATTTGGTACTGTCCTGGAGAATTCATGTGTAAACAGGCTGGCATTAAGAACCATATTAGAGTCTGAGGAAACGGCAGCTGAGTGAAGCGGGAAAGAGGCGAGTGGAAGACTAATAGGAAACAGAGCAGGCTCAGCACTGGCTGCTGAAGCTGGCGTGGACCAGAAAACGCTTGGATTGGGGTAGGTCCATGAACTGGGAGTTTCTGCTGCCCTGCTACTCGCATCAGCGTAAATGTCACCATACAGGTCTGCACTTTGTGCTGTGGCATCTGGGGTTGGAGGGGTAGTTCTATCCAGCAGCTTGAGATGAAGAGGCGACTCTTCTGAAACACCTCCAAAAGGCAGAGATGTTAAACTTGCATTTACGTTTTCCCGCATTGCAACTCCCACCTCGGAAGGAATGGAAGTGAAATAAATAGCTGTGTTTGGAGGGTACAATGCCAAGTCTCTGCTTGCAGTTAGTACTTCACTATCTGGTATAAAAGATTGCAGTTCTGCAAGAGCGTTACTATCTTCAGGGACAGCATTCAGAGTCTTTTGCTGTGCTGCTTTTGAGATATCATATGGTGAAAAAAGGAGAGATAATGAAGGTGTTAGCAACACAGTTTCTAACGTTTCTCTTGGTGGCTCTACTGTATTAACAGAGTGATGATCTGTTAAAACTGCAAAAGACTTCAGTGGAGGAGTCCACTGTGCCTTTGGAAATGAGCTAGTAAATTCATTGTCACTTAAGAATGCCTCATTGCTTGTTACGGAGACATCTGCCAACGGTGTACTTCTCCCTTCTGAAATCCCGACCATTTCTCCTCTGTTAAATAAAGTCACATCAAAGGGAGTGGTAACTGATGATAAAACCATTTGAAGGAAATTACTTTCTCGGGACTCCAAAGTACTTTTTGCTAAGGCCATTTGTGTCCTGCTGCCTGATATGCTTTGGTGCACTTTTGAGTCCATTGAGAAAAAGGTAAAATTTTGCTGCTCCGAGGATCTCTCATCTAAATAAAGAGGGAGAGAGAAAAAGAAAAAAAACAAACCCCACCAGATTAACACAAGTAGTAAGATCACAACGAGCAAACCTCACACACAGTATTTCTGGAGACAACTGCCCAGAATTCAAGGGCTGAGACAAAACCTCTCAGTATATGAAAAACCGCCGTGAGCGAATCAGCACGAACAATAAGATTCCCCATGAAACTCCATTCCCTGGAAATGAGCAGGACAACACGAGCTCCTGTCACTCTGTACCTACTGCGCTCTCTCCAGCAGCGCTCCAGCAAGCCCCAGGGAAGGACACTAAGTGGCTCCCTCTTACCCACATGAGGCTACAGTGCATAGCAGCCAGTGGTCACACCAAGTAAACACACCAAAAAGGGTAATAAGAAAAAATGCAGGGAAAAATTCTGTGTAACTTTAGGTCTTCTGCTTTCTTTTAGTATCACTTCATTTCCTCTGGTTTTATTATTTCTTAATATTAGGCTCACTAGCAAATCTGTTCTATTTCAAGGACTAGGCCCTGCCAGTATCAGAAATGAGCGACACTTAATAAGAGATGAAGAGGGGTTCCCTTTACGTAAGGCAAGTGTGGACCTGACATCAACTATAAGAATTTGCTAAGCAACAGGTCCAGTAATTACGCTTACATAGTCAGCCATTCATTGAACTTGTGGCCTCTCAGCAGTCAGTGACAAACTCCTTCATTACACAATTGCCATCTTTATTAACAACCTTCTGCAGGAGTAACCTGTTTATGGGCCACCTGCAATAAAAGTTTCACTGCTCCAGTTTGCAGAATTCAAGTAGTAAGCTTCAAACATGATGGAGAAAAAGCTAAGAATTCACCAGATATTTTAACAAAATACTTGCAAAAATCACAAATGAATATCATTTGCATAACTTGACTATAATTCCTCCTCTCTAGCAAAAGTGTTCTTGAGTTACAGAGAAGATCTGTATAAAAGCTTTTCCAACCATGGACACATTTTGCAGAGAAAAGGTTGATTATTGCTTAAGTACTTTTTTGAAATGTCAAGACTGGATTAGTAGCCTTCAGAGATGAATATTGAAAGAAATCACAAAATTGCCGCAGGGTATTTTTCAAGGATATACACAAAGGCTTCATCCTTAAATTATCTATCCCACCTAACCATCCTGTTTTCATACAGCAGTGTCCATACAGTGCTACTGGAACTTACTGACAACACACATTAAAAAAGCAGGGGGGGAGTGGAACAGGGGTCAGGAATCCCACTCAGTTAAACCACCAGGGACCAGTTGAAAATGAAAATGACCATACACAGTATAAAATGCCAGACAGTGATATAGTACACCTCTCAACTGCAACTACATTTGTAACCCTTTAGAGGATGCCTTGAACTCAGTAAACCTGTGGCAGATCTTGCAAGAATCGCTCACCTATCTGTTAAAAGACTATCGTCAGTCTAAAAACACTTTCTAAAGGTGATAAACTGCTGTACTCATCCCTCCTCCCTGGTCTGTTTGCTGAATTCCTTGATGCAACTTTTCAAGTGCTGACATATCTTGATAAGTTTTTAATCTGCTGATCTGAAAAGTACAATTACAAGAATGAATGCACAGAGCTAATACCACAGTGCCACTAATCACACCTAATCACATATACAGATACTATTCTCTCAAGTAGTCCCAATCCATCTTTTCCTCTTGCTGTAAGCATTGCCAGCCTTATGATGCTTAGTTGTAGTGTGCTAATAAAATATACTGCCTTACAACGCTCTCAGGGGAAGGGAAGGGAAGGGAAGGGAAGGGTGAAGAAAAAAAAGGAAGGAAAAAAGAACCAAAGAAAAAATAAAAACACAACAGGTACACTCTTGTAAAACCTCTGTAAGACAAATACACAAGTCCATCCTTCTTGCACGGATCAGCTCTTTGAACATGGCACAGTACAGCCACCACAGAATAACAACTTTCACAAGCAGTTAATGTGAATAACAGAAAAAGTTTCTAGCAAGCAGAGAACTGAAACCCTGGAGCCAGCCCCATTTGCTGACCAAAATCTGTTCAACATTTTCTCCTCGCTAAAAGTCTCCCTAGCCTCGCTCCTTCCTTTGACTTAGGCTTCCAGCCTTTATTTGTCTTTGTGACATTTTCAGTAAGCAGGGAGTTACTAAAGGAAAAGACTTGCAAGGCTATGAAACAAACACTGCCCGGGTGAACCACTTCTCTCCCTATACGCGTGCATACTTCCTTTCAGCCAGCCCTGTAAAATCCTGTCCACTTTTGTCGCACTTTGGATAGCCAGTGCTCGCTTACAGTGAATTCCAAATTGCAGACAGATTGGCTAAGAGAATAAGTTCTTGTTCATCGTGGCTTCATGTTGTAAATCCCTGCAGCAGTAACACAAGACAACTGCATCAGCTTCAACACAGTGGGTTAAACACAGAACTGCTACATATTACAGCTTATATGACTGGTAAAGGTGAATGCATACTGATTAGTAACTGCACTTTTGATCACAGATCTCCACAAACCTTCGACCCAAAGCTAGAGGTGACACCACAAACAAAACAGTTTCACTCCCTATACACGGCTATGCTGTGTATCATCTTTCACCCACAGACAGCCCCCTTTACCTGTGTTCAATTTGACAGGGGGAGCTGTCACAAGGCAAGATCCTGCTGGAAGTGAATACCCATCACAGAAAGATCTTCTGAAGCACCATTGTAAGCTCGTCAATAGACATGCCTAAGAGGCAAGGGCAATCTTGGCTTTAAATTGATTCTGAGTTTAGAACTAGTTTTTTCTTTACGGTCTGCCAGTATTTTTTCCTTGAAAGACAAAGTCATAGTATATAATAATTTTATCATACACCTAATGCCTCTTAATGTAAAGAATCTTGCCACTGATGCCAGGAAGGAAAGAACACAACATCTGAAAAACATGTTTCTTTTTTTTAAGGAAAACGCATCATGCATTGAAAAAGTTACAAGCTGTAAGATAAGGTAAGAGCATTGTTACTTGAGGTAAGTGGACTGGGAGAAATTCATTTGTGCATATAAGATTTTGAAAAAACCTCACCAGCAAGTTCGAAAGCCAGTGTCTCGTGCTATTTACTTTGCTTCGCGTTTTCGGAGCGGGGTGCATTAGTGACATGCCATTAACAATACAAATTACTGTTTTCTGTCATCTCCAGAAGAACAGTGCACTACTTGAATGCTGCTTGTCAGAGCTGTGCGTGCCTCTCATGGAGAGCAGATGGGACGCGTGGCAGATGTGCCCGAGAGCAGCCAGACAGCCCACAAAGAGGAGGGAAAAGCAAAGGAACAAGGGAAGGAGGAGCAGGCACACCACGGCGGGACAATCCCGCCCTCACCAGCGCGGAGCAGTCGATCTGGCTATACTGCGGGACAAAGAAAGCAGACAGATTGCACATGTTCTGGTGTATCGCAACACTGCGACCGCACAAAGCTATTGATGAATATCAATGCCGACGTGTTTGTTTGCACAGCTGTTGCTGTTGGGTGACGGTTTCACCATCCAGCAACTGTACTGCCATTGAGCTAGGCAACGGCGGCAGGATGGCAATCAGACGCGCCAAATTCCGCCAAGCTGATAACGTTACGGAAAAGAATAGATAGCTTAGAAGCAAAGCCGTGATCCCAAGTGGCAGGAAAGTGGAGGAAGGGCAAAAACTCATGGCAGGGGCCACAGGCAGCACAGATGGCATCAGTACAATGCCTCAGCTCTGACAATGACATTGGGACTCGGGAGGAGCAACAGCATGGGAAATGCGCTGATGAGCTTGGGGTGATGAACTCTGCTACTTCTGCTGCCCTCAAAACAGGTAAAAGCCTGAGCAAAATTCACAAGTAATGAAACCTGTCACTGAACACAATGACCCCTCCAGCTGCCTAATCTGTATTTACAGAAGCAGTCGGGCACCCTTAATGCTGGCACAGACTTGTGTGAATTTGGGAAAGGCCGTAACACCAGCATAACGCTGCCCCATGACTACAGCAAAGGACTGCTGCAGTCTGTAGACATCTTTAGAGAAAAAAAATATACCATGTCAGCTTGCCAGAAAACTACGTGTGTTCATAAACCAGGAACTAGACTAGCTGTTTCTCCAGAAAGCAATTAGAAGGATGTAGTTTTTGTTCTTCCTGTAGCTGCAGTGCTGAAAAGTAATGTCTGTTCCATATAACAAAGTAGAAAAATTATTTTTCAAACATATTTGTAATACTATATTAATATACTTTCATATTTTGATATTTCATTTAGAATAAACATACTTCCATATATTTTTAAATGCATAATACATCCAAGATGTAATCTCACCTCTGCCACTGATCTTTCATGCAACTTTGAAACAGCTGCATCGCTCCTCTGCACTCTGCTATTAAAATGTGGCAACTGTACATTACCATGACTATCAATATCTAGTAACATGTAGGTAATTTCCTACGACATGGAGATGTTAAATTATAGACGATAGGTACAGGCATGACAACGACAAATATAACAGAGAAGTCTTTACTTGTAATAACATCAAACTTTGAGAATATAACTATTATAGTAATTTTTGCTCTATTATTTTTGAGAAACTAAACAGCAGCCAATAAAGTTTACAAACATCAGAAAGTGCCAGCAGACTAGTAACAAACCAATTCAAAACATACATCACTTTTAAAAAAAGTGATCTGTGTACTAACACAATGATCTACAAAATTAAATTTTAGTACCTTTGTTTTTTAGGCATGGAGAAAATTTGCTCTTTTATTGCTGCCCATTGTTTCAAATAGTGGCATTTTAGATGGCCAGTGCTGCATATGTTCCAAGTATTATGGGAAAATCTCTATTCATTAACTAGATAACAACAGTTATCTAGTTCCTAATTCCTAAATTATTAAAATTAAAGTTATGAACTTACAAGGAATTTTCACCACCTGAAGCAGCTCCTTGACTATGGGGTAGAGTAGCACATCACATTTCAGAGAAGCTTTTAACAACATTTTTGCTATTCACCACTATTTAACTTTTTATTTGAGAACCATAAAGTAAGAAATTGAAATAACTGAACTCAGCAGAGGAGGAGATCACCTGAGGGTAGAGAGAATGATAGATGCAAATGTATCTGAAAAATATCACAACTCTTCCTCATATGGCTTAACACTTAACTTTCTAGCTTATTTAACAGCATTTAGTCCAGCTGCCATCAAGAAGACCTTGTACGCACTAGCTCATTGCAAAAAATGTACACAATTCTCTTGTGTAAGCCTCTAACTCAATTTCTTAGGTGTCTGGCTTGCAGGAAAATACCAGTCACAGAAGCACGTGCAGCTGAAAAGCTGTCTGCTTTCTTCTCTGGGAGGCATTAAGCATGGATTGAGCAGCGACAGTAATCGCCCCTGGCACACAAAAGCCAGGCAGAGGAGGGGATGGGAGCCTGACTGTCCCTCCCTTCCCGAGCTTCAGCTCCTCTGTGGGGCTCTGGGTGGCATTTGGAAGGTCCTGTCCCTGGAACACAAGCTGCACCCATGCCCAACGCTGCCTTGGGGTAGTGCGCACTTAGGATGTGCAAGAGATGCAAATCAGCTGGAGTCCTAACAGCTGTATATCAATGATGCCCATTTTCTTATTGTAAAAGATCAAGAATGTCCATAATTTACTGCACACACTTAAAAATTTTAAGTAATTAAGCTGCTTGTACTACCTAAAGACTAAAAAAAAAAGTAAAGAAATGCAAGATCTATGCTGTGTCTTGGCACTCTTTTGCAGTGCAGTTGAAGGTAAAATTTTGTAACAAATAGCAAAAGTTGTATCAAGAGAAAAAACAATAGTGTTAATGGAAAGCAGGCAAAGTCAGTGACTATGTACACACACGCTCACTTCTGCACACTTCAGGGCTCAATACATAGCCAAGAAAGAAGAGGAACATCTTGAAGTCATTCTTCATCCACATGCAAACAGATGTGGCTCAGCTGCTGCCCAGGTGCAAGTACCCAAGAAACTCCTCCTCCCACACAGCAAACGAGCACAAGGTTCCACCTCTGCATGAGGAGAAAAGATGCACCAAAACACACAAAGGGAAGAGGCCAAGAGAAACCCCTGCTTGCTTGCTGGCAGAGCTGATGAAGTCTTTGTAAAGTAAGAGGTTTAGTAGAAGACTGTCTAACTGCATTTCATACCCAAGTCAAAAAATATATTGCAACACTCCTCATCCAGTATTTATTGCATTTGAAAACCAACTGCAGTACAAACTGGTGTCAACATGATACCAATGAGCCTATAATACCAGACATTTACATTTTCTTCCTCTTTTTTTTTTTCCCTCCCCCCCCCCCCCCTCCCAAAAAACCACCAACAAAAAAGAAATGCTGAAAACTTCCTTTAGGACACTTTTGCTGGTAACCATTATGTTAAAGAGCTGTTGGCAGTCTGGGATCCCAGCTAGCGCTGCACAGCTGATGGAACACCTCATCAGAAAACTTGCAATCCGTGTTCTGATCCAGAAATCTTCCAAATATACACGCTGCTGAGGCTGAACAAGACTCTGTAGCAGTTAATAGTAATTGGTAGATTAAAAGAAAAAAAAAAAAACAAAAAAACAAAAAACAAAAACACAAAAACACAGCTTCTCCTTATCTAATAGCATGGTAACAGATCTGTTTTGCACAATACAGAAAAACTTTGCAACCCAAGCAAAGCAAGATAACGGCGCACCCACCATCAGATCAGGCAGTGAGGGCAGCAGAGCACACAGATGGGGAGAGAAAGAGAACACCCCCCCCCACCCCAGTCCACTCCATAATCACCACCACACGCTGAGATCCATCTCCCAAACAGCATTATTACCTTTGAAAAACTCTGCCTACCAACAAGTGGGGCTGGGAACAAACCCTGTTCACAGAACAGTTTGCCATGCCTACACACCACCTGCAAACCCAAACAATAAAGAAATCCTCACTCGTGGAACTGCACAAAGCTCTTACGGCACCAAGATGCCGCAAGCCAACAGCCACTCTCTAGAACTGCTCTGTACAGATACCCGAATGCAGAGGGGAGAAAGCAAATTTACCACGGCAATTCACACCATTTCAAACATCTCAGGGGGAAGAAAGGTAGATGTTTCCCATACAGAAGCCTTCTGTGGCCACTGCAGGTTCCTACAGACAATCACCCACAGTTGAGGAAAGCAAGGGCTTCGTGCAGACCTCAGTGCTCTGGAGCGACCGGCTGGCTGGCCATGCACGTACACGCACAGAAAACTGCAAATCAAATCTTAGTTCAAAGCGTAGCCTTTGCTGGGAGCGCTCATGCTTTTTTGGCATTCAGTTGTACATGACATCATCCTGTGGGAAGCCATATGTTAGGGATAAAGCACACACAAACTTGAATTGGCTTTACAAATGTTAATTCTAGGAAAAGCTCATCAGATTTGCTCATCATGATAACCAGGACACATTTTTAAAAGCAAAAAGCCTTCTTTCCTCCCCCCCCTTTTTTTTTCTTTTTTTTTTTTTAATTGCTCTCTAGAGGAACTTGATTTTTAGTCTGTGAAGTGCCAGTGTCAGTTTTCATCTAACCAAATGACTACTAAGCAGCTTTCTGTTTATGCTCAGCATTGCAGCAACCTCCGAAAAGCTTTTGAAAAGACCAATTACATTTATATTAGCCTCTCCTTTGCACAGATGGCACATCACCGAGTAGTATTTTGTTTCCAATGCATACAAATGCTTCAAGAAAAAAATACATCCTTAAAACAATTTTTATTTCTTAAATTGCATTATTACTATTATATAATGCAGAATCTCTCAAAACAACGAAATGACAGCCTGAAGACAAGAGTAACTGCCTAATTAACACAGAGCCTATGCTGTATCCTAGTAACCCAGTTATCCACAGGGACTCTCTTCATTGACACATATCCTTAACTGTGCCGTGCTGACAGAGGGAAAATACCCTTGACTGAGCTTTAAGTTGTTCAGGTCAGCGGACTCGTTGCTCCAAATTCATGTCACTGCAAGGAGTAAATGGAAGTCCCAACCTGCAACACCTAAAAGCAGTTCCTTTGAGAAGCTAATTTACAAGACTTTTGTTACACAAAGCATGGTGAAAAATCTGAAAATACAACATTTTCAACCTGCATAATACCATCACTCTGTATTGAACTCATGAAACAACTTCCTTGCTCCAAGGCCAGATCATAACAATATCCCTCTACACGCTTAATTTTTCAAACGGTTGCATATGCATAAGCAAATAATACTGAAAAGCTCTTGCACAGTAGGATACGAAGGCATTTAGTGGTACTCGCAGCATGTATCACTTGGCAAATCAAGTCACATGAGAGAGAATCTGTCAATGCATTTTCATAGAAAAAGGATATTTCACAAAAAAGCTGGGAAAAAGAACAGAACAGTCCCAGTTACCCCAGCCTTTGGGGTTGAAATTAAGTGTTTACCAAGAGCCGAAGACATGGAAAGAAATCGGACATAACAAAGAGATGGAACAGAAATTCAAGTAGAGGTTTGAAGTAAGCTACCTAAGATTTTTCTTTACTCTGTGCAAGTTTTATTGGCCTTGACTTCACCTGGAAAAAGAGAAATCTCCTAAACCAACCTTGTAATAAAAAGAAAAAAAAATGTCACTGCATATTAACAAAGATCAAACTTCTGCCTTAACTTATGCCCACGAAACTTCCAGATGACAATTCCCTGGCAAAACTACAAGAAGAAAAAAGGCAACACAAATACTCTTTCAAATTAAAAACAAAACCAAACCAACAAAAAAACCCACACATTTTTCTGCCCCTTCCCTATAGGCTGTCAGGCTTAGGCATCTACTGCACAATATTTGCAAATTCAATGCAAATATCCTTACTAGAGATTCTGGAACTGCACTAGTTTTAAGAATAATTATGATATCAGGTAGTATGTTTCCTTGTGTAAGCATCTCAGCTTCAGCAATTAATTCTGGTCTTTTTGTCTTTTTCTCCTTAGCAACATCCTCTAAACAGGGCAAGTAAAGAAATCACAGTTGCTCGCATCTTAAGAGAAATGAAACCTGCCCGAAGCCTTTTCTTCTGTCCCTAATGCAATACAACAGGCCTAATAACTGCTCTCAGAGCACTCCACTGGAAACAGGTTATCCTGAGCTACTGCCTTCTTAAGCTTTCAGACCTGGGGCCAAGTTCATGACCAACGCAAATGAGTTCACTCTACCAGCTCCAGTAAAGTTGCATCGTCATTTCCCAGCACCGAAGTTGGTGCTGGGAGACAAGAAATTATCGGCCATACAAAAATACCCAAGACACTAAGGTGCAAGCCTTCTGTTTCTCAGTACTCTCAGGTGCTCGAGATGCGTGTGGCACTCCAAACTCATGAGAAAGAAGCTGTGGATACTAGAGTCCCCAAGTCCTGAAAATAAGACCGTCTTCTAGTAAGAACTGCAGTTTCTACATGGCCCCAGAAACTTCATCGCTTCAGTTAATAACAGAAACAAAAGAACGAGTAAATAACATAGTAAGAACGGTAGTAGAAATAAATCAGAAAAGGATCTGCTGTGGGACGCAATATATGGATAATCCAGAAAAAGGATCTAAAGAGAGAACTCTTACTACAAATATGTACCAAGAACCAGAAAGACAAAAAAAAACAAACAGTAAAGTATGGAGAAGTATACGGGAGTGGATAGTGTTATATAGTCCTACTTTATGGGGCAGTCTGCTCACAGCATTTTTTTACAGGAACACTCTCTTTTCAGGAATGTCACAAAGTAAAACTCCCAAATTAACACATTGGGAAACAGACTACAAAGCCAACAATTAAAAAAGAGGGGCAAGGAATCTCTTCTTATCAAAATTTAACACACACGAAACAAAGAGAAACAGAAACAACTGGCTGGGAAACAGATCAGTTAACGCAGCTTTCCCAAGCAAGACTGGTAGCAAAGGGCAACTGAAACCTGTTTTAGAACAAGTGAGCATTAGAGAAATGGAACAGCCACAGCACAGCCATACCAGCCTTGAAGGAGACCTTTTTGTTATAACTGACATTTGCTAGTGACATGAAAGAAAATATATTTTCCTTAAAGCAATGAGGAGGAAGTGGGCAAGGCATCATGTACACGCAAACAATAGCAAAATTCCATCACATTCTGTAATAACCATTGCACGCTCACCACCTTGGCTGCCATAAACTATCCCATTACAATTAAGACTTTACAAGATCCTGTGGTACAGCACCATGTCAGCCTGGCTGTGAAGTACTGCTAAAGTGAATGATGACACTGAAGAGACAGTCCTTCTAAGTCCTCACCACCACCTTTCCCGGTCCTTGAGCTCCCTGGGTCACCCCTTCACTTCCCCATGTGCTCTAATGTGTAAGGCTGCATCATGTTCCAACCTACTGCCATTACTGTTCTGTAAAACTACAGATGCAAGAGTCAGTGCAGTATTATAAACTGCAGCACATACGCATTAAACACAGACCTATAGGCACTACTCCATCTACCAGAGATGGCACTGTTAAAGGTACTCTTCCATGGAAACACCTGGGCCCCTATTAGAAGCTCTTCAGGTGAATCCCACATCCAGTTAAAACCATGCTGATGCCCACCCACACTGGAGAAGGCCACTGGGAAACAGGGCTGCAATGCATTCTGGCTGCATAATCTCCAAGATGAAGACAGCAAAAAAAACAAAACCAAAAAACCACTATATTAAAAAAAAAAAAAGAAAGAAAAAAATCCAGGAACATGAAACATTGGTCTCAGGAGAAGAATACAGGCTTCTCTTGAATTCAGACCTTTGTATTTGTTCCAGGATGATCTGATCTATATTTTAGGACAACCTAGAAGTTTAACCCATTGAAGTATTGATGAGTTCCTCATGTGGGACTCCTCAGGACAGTAAACAATATTTTTAGAAGCTGAAACAGATAACCCTTAGATTCTGAAGAAGTTGGGGCTCTGATGTCTCAAATAGCTTTAACCTTCCTGCTTGAAAGATATCACTGCATTGAAATTGGGGGTTTTGATCAACAGCTGGCTGAATATGAGCCAGCAGTTTGCCCAGGTGAACAAAAAGGCCAACAGCATCCTGGCTTGTATCAGGAATAGTGTGGCCAGCAGGACCAGGGCAGTGATCATCCCACTGTACTCAGCACTGGTGAGGCCCCACCTCAAATACTGTGTTCAGTTTTGGGCCCCTCACTACAAGAAAGACATTGAGGTGCTGGAGAGAGTTCAGAGAAGGGCAACGAGACTGGTGAGGGGCCTGGAGCACAAGTCTGATGAGGAGCAGCTGAGGGAACTGGGGCTGTTCAGCCTGGAGAAAAGGAGGCTGAGGGGAGACCTTATCGCTCTCTACAATGACCTGAAAGGAGGTTGTAGCGTGGAGGGCGTTGGTCTCTTCCCCCAGGTAGCAAGTGATAAGAAAAGAGGAAATGGCCTCAAGTTGTGCCAGGGAAGGTTCAGATTGGATATTAGGAAAAAATTCCTCACAGAAAGGGTTGCCAGGCATTAGAACAGGCTGCCTAGGGAAGTGGTGGAGTCACCATCCCTGAAGGTGTTTAAAAGGTGCATGGATGAGGTTCTCAGGGACATGGTTTAGGGCCAGAGTAGTTAATGGTTGGACTTGATCTTGACTGAGGGTCTCTTCCAACCAGAGTGATTCCATGAAATTTGGGTTCTGCAATGTGAATGGGGCTGCCAGTGGTTTGTGCAAGGTATGGTACATTTGAAGCATCTCCCCTTTCCAAACTACTCCAAGAGGAAGGAAATAATTCAGTTACATCTGTAAAGAGGGAAAAGGCAGAACTGTGAGTATGCAAGAGTTCAGTTTTATCAGGAATCATGACACAAGTTTCAAGAATAAAAATACACAGTAAATAGAGGCAATGCTGATGCCCATTTTTTATTTGCATATAATTGCAAATAAATAGATATATTTTTCCAAAATAAGGAACAGATGCTCTTTTCTGATCACACACAACTATTTTCCTTTATGGCATACTTAGTACAATTTAAAATAATTGCATGCTTATGTTGATTTTTTTAAAAAATTGGCTTATGCACATTACAGTGTTTCCAGACAATAAAAATTAAAGTGACCGCACGTTAATAAATGCTCTCACTTTTATTCCAGATAATGTTAAAACAAACAATATAATAGGATAAAGAGATAACACCAATATGATAATTTCCATAGTGTATTAGTCTGAAATTTACTATTCAGAGAATTCTATCTGAAGTGAAATAGGTTCAAAAGAAAGGAAGAAGAAATACAGTAACCTTCCCTAATAAATTATCAGTTACTTGAGACGGAGTATTTACAGTGTACATGAATGTTGTTCGATATGTCCCATACAGAGCTGGAAAATTCATTCCTTCATTAAAGAGGCTACTACAGGACAGCACATTAGGTATAACCAGACATACTCTTAAGAGCCAATCCCAGCTCTTGCATCTTTGGATTCTTCCCCTTTCTTAGGTTGAAATGCTGAATTAAAGATCCTGGTTGACTCTTGATGTATTCTTCTCCTAACGTCCTAATCCCAGGAGTTATTCATAGTAACTATACATCCACACCTTAGAAAACAGAATTATCAAGATGAGATACTCCAAAAGAAAATTTTGTAAGCAACTACTCAAAGAACTGTTCAAAGAAAAAAAATAAATCTCTCAGGCAGAAACACCTTCCTATGGAAGAGCCCTCAGTCAAAGAGGATAAGTCTCCTATATCAAGCTGATTTAAATTATTTAAGAGACTGCATCATGCACATGGCTATTTTCTTCCCTCACAACAGTTTGGCCTTTCACAAGTCACACCGCTTAAGTGCCCACAATCGAAAATGGACAGTGTTTCTGGATCAGGTCACAACACAGATACTTTGTACTACTTTGCCATGTATAGCCAAACTAGCATAAAATTTTTATTTATGCTAAAAGAAAAGCAGGTCAGCCTTACACAAGTTATGAGCTACAGTTTATTTCACTCCCTGTGGTTTCAAACGCCCCTCCAACAGTGACTTGAGAAAGGACTTTTAGCCTAATTATCTCTTAACTGCAATATTCCTAATATCCCACTAATTCTTGCTGTAAACTGACCTAATACCATAAAATCATAGAGTAGTTTGGGTTGGAAGAAACCTTTTAAAGGTCACCTAGTCCAACCCCCCTGCAATGAGCAGGGACACCTTCAGCTATATGGAGAAGGCATGGAGTGTAGTTACCATAGACCTAAGGCATCATTTCTCCAGTTCCTGGATAGGGAAGAAAAAAAAAAAAAAAAAAAAAGTTTTTTTCTCCCCCTCCAAAAAACTGTTACAAGTCATTCTGGACACACAGGGAAATCTCTATTTTCTTTTGAAGCGGACCAGACAGGGCTTAAAAACGTCTAAAAAGAGATGATTTTGGAGTATATGAGCTTGATTACCCTTTGTTTTTAACCTTACACCAGTATTCACACATCTGTAAAGTGCTGTTATCCTAACCTGGGAAAGTTTGCCCATAGTGCACGGAAAATAACAACCTACACAAAGAATTCAGTCCATTAACTAATATTGGTCTCATATAGGAAAGAGTATGGTACATAGAGAATTTGTTAATTAAAACAAAAAGAGAAAACGCAGTGGGACCATGGCAGTTTGAGCTTTGCTCTCAAGTGTACTATATTTAACAGTCCCATTTGCAATGATCTGAGGCTTATTCAACCTTTGGAGTAAGATTTTTCTTTTCTGCGCAGACTTTTCCTGCAGTAGCAACATTATATAGCACCCAGCACAGGGGTCTAACCAAGCTCAGCCCCTCCAGCGCAGCCTGTGCAAAGCACCTCGAGTGCTGTAGGGAACGGAGCTCCTTGCCCAGCTGACAGAACCGGGGTTCTGCAGGAAGGTGTATGAACATAAGTCTGTTGTCTCATGCTGTGATATTAAAAAAGGAAATAAAAGAGCTTTACACATGACCTTGGGTCTGGTTTGGATGCTGTCCTTAAAGAAAAATATGGTCTAATTATAAATAATCCAAAGAAGAGTACAAGAATGGGCAGAGGTTCTCTAATGAGGAAACAACTGAGATGAAGTTGGGATTAATTATCCCAAAGGAAAAGTGATTACAGGGGGAAAGGAAGGTACATAATAAAACATGCCAATTGCTTTCAAGTACATGTAAAGCTATAGCAAAGAGGAATAATCTCTTTTCCACATCCATACTGGACAGTTTAGCAGTGCTAAAAACCATTAGGATGAGTTTTCCAAAGGTCAGCATTGCTGTGTATTGGAAAGGACCGTTCCAGATGGTCCAGGAGTCACCATCACTGGAGGTCGTTAAGAACCGTTTAAACAACCACATCAGGAATGATAATTACATTTGATTCTTTCTTTATGGCTTTGAGACTTCTTTCAGACCCATTTCCTCTGATCCAGACTGTTCAGATGCACTGTAGAGGGAAATCAATGTCACATGTGTTTAAAAACCAAAAGCTGCAGAGCTAAACTTTCTGTGCAGCTTCTCATACACAGGAAAGCTGGTTTAAAGAAAATAAACCAATAAGCCATGTTTCTGAATATCCAAACTTTCCTGCTACCTAAGAAAGAAATTTCTTCAGGATCTGTTAAATTAAAAACATTAACTTAGGTATAGTGAATCATCACCATGAACATGAGGTTGCCAAGGAACAGGTCAACTAATACACTTACAGGTATGATGAACAGGGATTGTAATCGGTGATTACACATAATTCCCTAATCCTAAGTAGCAATTTTTTGCCAATGGGTAGTAAGCAAAGTACATACCACTCTCTCTAAGAGGAACACACCATGCTCTGTGTTCAGGTGGATAAAAACGTGTATAATACAAACAACTTCGCGCCGCTGAGGACCCGGCAGTAAAAGCGACCGATGTTTGAAAGCAGTCTGTGTTTGACTCTGTCACCAGTTGTGCATCCTTTGTGGTGAATGTGTTATTTACAGTATCTCTGCACAACCTCAGAACACATTACAGAAGCACAACTAGTTTAGCTATGCTCTCAACGACATTTCTCAAGTGAGGCAAGCCTCCAAATTCTTTCTTTTGCCTTCCAGCATTGCCTATTCCCTTTCAAAGTCCAGACTGTTTAGCCCTTGATCACAACTGGAGTAAGAGTCAAACATTCCCAAAGCCTCCAAAGAAGAGAGTAATATTGCAACCTGGAAGCAAAACACAATGTTCAGCTCCCCAAAAACTGTTTCCATATTTTCCTACTAGAAGAAATTATAACTAGTTTTAGTTAAAACCACAAGTGTTTTAAAAGCAGTGCAAGTACAAACGCTTGTACAATTGCGCAGTCAAGGAAGTTATCCCCATCACAGACACATACCACTTTTTACTTCATGAGGGTATTTCACCCTCTCTTCCCCTACCCTGCTGCTTCCCACAATACCTACAACCAGGATAAAACCAAAGTAATAAAACATGTATTCTGACCTGCTTTGGACTCCTACAGCTAGCAAAGAAGTTTCTTCAGCAATCTAAGCTGTGGTTATCCTCAGCTGCACTTCAAGACCTACTTGGGCCTCCAAAACTACACACATTTTTTATCAACTAGTTCTGCCCTGCTAACTGAGATTGAAAGCAAAGTAGGACAGCTCCTGCTGCTGAGGAATGCTTTAAATTCCTACCACTGCTGACAACAATTGCATGAGAGAAAGACATGAGCACATACTGCACAATGGACTGAAAAATCTTCCCCAAACTTATACTATACGATGCTTCCACCTGAAGAAGCTCAGATGAGAAATGGGTACAGACAGTTACGCTGCTGTGCTGCAGGGTCAAGGTTCTGGTGCCTGCAGCAGTGCTGGATGTTTCAGCCTCAGTGAGGAAGGCAAGAGAGGCTGTTCTTCATATGGAAGTGAAACTATAAGAAAATCTATATGTGCTTTGCCCTTACAGATAGAGCTGTTCTACCATTGCCATCTTAGGATCGAAAAAGTGTGGTGTGCCTCCCCTAGTATATGTTGCCGCATGACAGGCAGAATAGTTAAAATGGGAACTCTTGGTGATGCTTCTAGTTCCAGTAGGTGAAAGATATTTTGCTGTTACTTGCTGTTTTGTAGCACCATGTACAAGTCCCTAGCAGAGATTCAGACCCCAGGCCTTGGCAACACCTGCTCCATGAAAATTGCAGTAAGTACTGGCAGGAGTTTTACCTCAGCCATAATTTTCTAAATTAAGTGGTTTTGAAATTATTGAAAATACACCCAAAAGATTTTTTTCTCTCTAGCTCCTTTTCTCCTTCCCTGCAAAGTTAACTACCTGGCACCACTTCTACTTGAGATGATCTTAGATTTTGTTCATTCAAACACATACACACATTCATTCTGCATTAATTGGGATTTGGGAAAAGCTAAAAGCATACAGCCATGTAAGCTTCCTACAGATTCAAGAGTAACACTGATATTATTTCCAGTAGCACTTTCCATTTTGGCCCATCAGACCACTGAATCATTTAACACACATGTGGTTTTGTTTATTATCTCTCCAAACGATTGATATAAAAAAAAGGCCAAAACACTCAGTACCAAACTCAGCTAAGAAATGCAAACAGCAGTGCTCCCATCCAAGAAATCTTTGTTTTAAAATACATAGACAGGTCTAGTATACATTTCAGTCAAACCACAACCTCCTTAATAAATGAACAAAACAAGTTAAAAAAAAAAAAAAGGCATATCAGCACCAATATTCACAGAGTACAGTTATCTTCACAGGCAACTAAGTAACCAAAGCACCTGTTAGAAGATTCCTTGAGACCCTCAAGGTCCAGGCATCCCTGTAATTACCCCTGTAATCTTCTTATGTGCTCAGAAGTCTCTGCTAACAAACAAACAAACAAACAAAAAAACACAAAACAAAAAAACAACAAACAAACAAAACCCCCCCACACCAAATTAAATAAGACTTTTTTACATCTTGCAGCACTAACTCTCAAACCAATAACCACACTTGGTGGTAAAGGACCAGTTCTCCTTTTCAAGCATAGGAGAAAAGTATTAAAACCCAATGCACCACCTGCAGTCAGCAGTTCTAGTTTTAGCAGTTTCCATGCCCAGAGATATGGGATGTGCCTTCAGGTTTGCCATGTCTCTGAAATGTCAGATTATACAAACTACCTTAAGATGAAAGGAAATGGAAAGTGTCCTATGCCATCAAAATATACACAGTTAAAGGTCTGAAAAAACAGGTGACAAGAACATTCAACATATATAAACACATATATAAAATATGTATATATTTGATCTAACACAAACATACACAGAGTACATAAGACATCAACATGAATATGTTCTAGATCAGTCCTAAGGGTATTCCATCCCGCACCCCTCCCAGCCGAGCTTAAAGCTGTAATATTTTCCCAAATTTCATAGCCTGAGATCCAGTTCTTATTTCAGCAATATCTTCTTCAGACTGCCTTCACACAGCAGATTAAAATACATGGAATCACATAAATGCTTATATTCTAACTCAGCTATGATTTCACGGAGACTTAAATCCTTACCTCCATCTCCCTTGTCCCTCCAGTTCCCCAATTCTTCATCAGAAGCTTAAGCCAGGATGAAGAACTCAGTGCTTTTGTGAAGATTTATAACATTATGACCCATCTTTAAAAATTCTAATTGTCTTTGGGCATAGTAGGTAAAAAGATCACCTTAACGAAGGCTACAAGAAAATCAGCCAGAAATCATGATTGCAGGCATCTAAACAAAGCATGATGTTCTTCCTGTCAGTAGAAGGCAGCAGAGAAAAAATGGGCACTTTGAGGAGCATGATTCCCAGCCCAGTCTCTCAGACACTGCAGCAGCCTCCTCTGCAGACCTGCTCCAACCAGCTGCCAATTATGCACTGTTCTGTACAGACCATAATCTAAAAACAAAACAAAACAAAANTACTCTAAGCCTGACTTCCTAAGTGAGGATGAAGCTGTACTATGTTCTGACCCTTCCAGTAACTTCTGAATCCAATGGCCAACTCAAAAAATACTCAGAAGTCTAGAAATCCAGAAATAATCAGTTTCACTCATATTTCATGAACATACACATCTGAGGTGAGGAAGGAGGTATAAATTAGTCATTCATCTACCCTTCACTGAGTGAGGTTCAGGCAGAGCTCAGATGTTAACATGCTTTTTGAGAGCACCTGTCTGGCAAATCTGGATGTCCACAGCTCCAGACACAGCAGCAAACATATCGCTTCTTGCCCATCTATTTGACCTTGATCTGCTGTTACTGCCCTGGTTGGACAGAGATGGAGGGAAGAAGAGGGAAACAGAACACTACTGTCAAGGCACTAGGATTGATAAATTCTGCCCATCGCGATACAGATCTCATACCAAGCTACACTTCCATCCACCTACCTAGTTCTGTTCTGTGCAGAAATTCCAAAATCCACCTAGTCACGACAGCAGTTCTCAAATGGCTGCACAAAACACTGAACTTAATCACGTCAGAAAATCATGTAACCATTTTGGTTGAAAGAGACCCTCAAGATCATCGAGTCCAACCATTAACCTACTCTGGCACTAAACCATGTCCCTAAGAACCTCATCTAAACACCTTTTAAACACCTCCAGGGACAGTCACTCCACCACTTCCCTGGGCAGCCTGTTCCAACGCCTGACAACCCTCTCTGTAAAGAAATTTTTCCTAATATCCAATCTAAACCTCCCCTCGTGGAACTTGAGGCCGTTTCTTCTCATCCTATCACTTGCTACTTGGGAGAAGAGACCAACACCCTCCATGCTACAACCTCCTTTCAGGTATTTGTAGACAGCAATAAGGTCTAAGCAAGTTACTTAGCACAAGGTACATGTTACTCTCAGTTCTCTGCAGGTCCCCTCCAGACACCATCCGTCAGATTTAAGTAATAGCTGGGAATAGACTGCATCACTATGCGCTAGCTGGAGCACTGTATTCAGCATCACTCAGAATAAAAGTATTTAGGGTACACATCTTCATTACTGCCCAAAGTCTCTTTGACACCTTTAACTAATTTATGTGCACAATAACATTATGCATAAATTCATGGAGTTATTTAACGATTTGAGTTAGAAAATATCTAATTAGACTTAGCAGTCCTCATCAGAGGAGTTGTCATTTCTGGATACTTAAAGCAGCACTGTATCATTTCACATTTGGAAGTTAGTCCTCTTAGCCTCTAAGGATCAGAAATTTTACTTCTATTTCAAAGCCGTACGCCAAAATTCTGCACAATCTGTCATGGGATCTAGATAAATACGTCAAGCAGGCCAGATCTGGCCTAAAGGCAGGGCATCCAGCTTTCCTGCATATGTTACATTGTGGTTCAATGGCTTGAACTCCAGGATATACAGGTTAGACTACGAAACTGACATAAATGGTTTTGGGGTTATTTTCCCAAATCAAGTCACTGTACATGCAAAAGGTTTATTTGGGAGCTATACAAGAAGACAATAACCTCCATCACTTTATCCATGTTATGTCAGAAGCCTGGCTGTCTACATACTAAGCAACAAAACTAAAGTAACCCTTGAAGAGAATGTGCTAAGACAAGGGAAAGAACACACCAAATATCTAGTTAAGCATCTGTTGGGGGGAAAAAAAAAAAGTTTTAATATTAAAAAAGGCACCATCAGGAAAAGTTATATAAAATAGCCTAAACCAGTCTGCTATACTATCTGATTACTCAGAAAACTATGTTGGTGAAGTACTATGACTAAGTAGGGTAATGATCTCTGTCCCTCAAAAAAAACCTATAGAACTCAGCAGTCACCAGCTGCATGCCAGCTTTAAGTGAACTTTGATTAGCACTGCATCTAAGAATCCCGCTGTGGTGAACCTTCCATCCCCTTCATCCCCACCAGTAATTTAACTCCCATAAGGAATCAGAAAGGCTAATGAACTGAACAGCTGCATAGAGTTAATTTCCGCATTCTCAGTGCATGCACGTTTCTTACGTTTCTTCCTATCTGTGCAAGGAC
Organism: Pampusana beccarii; assembly: GCA_013399365.1. Taxonomy (NCBI): domain Eukaryota; kingdom Metazoa; phylum Chordata; class Aves; order Columbiformes; family Columbidae; genus Pampusana; species Pampusana beccarii. The sequence goes on from VWYH01009266.1 coordinate 1,222,430, forward strand.
TTTGCTGTTGGAGGAAGATGAGGAGTAAGAGGCTGAAGAAAAGGGGGTCGACATACTTCGTCTGTTGGACCTCGGCGTAATAGTAAAGGAAACTATATTAAACATTATGGCAACAAGAACCAGACAAAAAAAATCTACAACCTCTAACTTTCTAGTATTTGAACTTCTGAAATAAAACCAAATTATTTTGCATTAGTATCAGTTTAGGGTTTAATTATTTTTTTCTTTTAAACATATGAAGGAAGCATCTACTCTTAAGTTGTGATAGAAACAACTGTGAAGTAGGTTATTACCTTCAATTAATACTAGCACTGTGCTTACATTTAAAAGGGGACAGAAAAAAAAGACCATAGTACTTAAAACGCTCTACACGTCTCACCCGCAGTGGCTTAAAATCACATGTGGCCAAAAATGAAGCCAGTAATTATTTCCCAAGAGAGAACAAGGAGCGAAGAGAGGAGTGAGACCCAGTACAAGGGAGAAGTCAAGGAAAACACGCCATTTGAACAGTGTCATTGCTCCCAGGTCCCTGAACTCTACACTTCTGGCAGCACCAAGAAACTTCAACCTTTCCACCTCTGCACATTCTCTATGTGCCTCCGTCCTTTCTTCAGGATGCTTTCCTTTTTTTTTTTTTTCATCTATGAATTCAGAAGTCTCCTTGGATCCCCCACTTAATATCAAAAAACAGTAACATGCTAGTTTGGATTATGCCAGATTGTTGAAGCTTCTCCCAACAGTTGATGACCTAGCAAGCATTCTTATAGCTTTTCCAAAGCAAAGCTCCTACAAATACTCATCCTCACTACCATTTTATTTTCTAGCCCTGCTAGAGTTTCCTTTAATGCAACTACATCATGAAAACAAGACAGAGCTATATACTAAGAAATAACACAGACTTTTTTGTCCAGTTCGTTATAAGCATCCCAAATGGGCTGAGAAATCTTTCTCAAGACAGAAGAGCCATACAGGCTGCTGTAACTCCAGATCAACCTCAGTACATTCCACATTTAATGCTCTGTAAATTGTTAACGTTTTATTCTGGGTCCCCACATTCCCCTAACCTATTAAAACCATAAAGTAAATATTAAACAACTATTATTTTATTTTTTAAAAGGTTGTAACTCATGTTAGAACAGTATGTTAAACCCTTGGGAGCTTAAAGGATCGCTTCATCTAATTCTTTTTTCTTCCTTCTGTAAAATGTAATCATGACATAGTATTGCAATGTAACAGCTGTGCTGGTGATACATTAAGACGTAATCCCTAAAACTGCTCAAAACCTACTATGGATTTTTCCTTTATAGTCTCTCACCTCACTACAATTCAAAAGAAAAAAGGAGAGAAAATTGTTTTCTGCAGTCCTAAATCTTGAGATCCACCTGCCATCTCCCTCCTCTACCTCTTAATATTCTTCCACGTGGGCAAGCACAGACCATTTGTAAATCCAAGATAGTCACAGCTTAGATGTACTCACCCATATTCATCTAAATATTCAATGATGCAGCACCCCATTTGCAACAGCTTGTTAACTTTATAACACAAGAGGGTACGATTTTTATCTACTTTTTTAATCCATTAAGAGGACTTTTATTATGTTGCCCTTAAGCTGATTAAGAGCTTCCAGAAGAATCCTGCAACAGACCAAAATAAAAAACCAATACCCTTGCTTGCCACAATAAATAACATTCTGAGTATTACATAAATATGAAACACATATTTCAAATGAATATATCAAACGCAGCTTTCGCTTAATAGGCAACTTATTTCAAATTAAAGGCTCCTTGTAGTCATTTGGTTGGAAAGACAGAGACATCTGAACATAAAATACACACAGCTTGTTACCACTTTGTGATATATGCAATAATTTTTACCCAAAAAGATCCAATTATTAGTGGTTAGAGATGGAGCAAGTGCCACTGCGCTTCCAGAAGACATAATAATCACTGCCTGGAGTGTGAATAAGTTTCCCTAGGAGCTAATCAAGGTAAAACCTGACTGCTTTTCTCTATCTACATGATTATTTCATGATTCCACAATCATACTTTGATACTCATATAGTCCAAAGGGCCTTGCTTTCCATAGAGAGGTTTAATTTACAGTTCCTAGTATAACATTTTTAGAGGCTTACCAGCATGGCATTCTCCAAGCCCTTCCACCCTCTAGAAGAATTCAAGTCATAGAAACGGGGATAAGGAGAAGAGAAGCATTTTGTTTCTTGATTTTTAGGTAGTCATATATGTTGAAGAAAGAATGAAACATTAAGAGAACTACACAATGAGAAGCACATGTTATTTCAGGCAATGTTTTAAGTTGGGGGAAAAAAAAAGAAACAAAACTCATGCTATATTCAAACTCTGCATGCAAGGTTTTCACCCAAGAAGGCAGTTTTTCAGTACATTAAATTTATTTTCATCCCTTTCCCTTCATCAACATACCAGATGTTCTTATATACTGGAGTTCACAGCTGCCCCATATGGAACTGCAACAATAAATATGCCTAACTATGGAGACTAAAGCAAAGGTCAGAAAAGTCAGTAGTTTCGTAACCTGATACCACAGCTCTATAATCATTACCAAACCTACATCTTTCCCAAATGAACCTGACTATAAAATACGTCAAACATATTTTCTATCCAAATGCTTCTCCCCGTGTTCTTAAAACCTAAAGAATACCTACTTTTTACTTAGACAAAAAGTCATTTCTGTTAAGATGGAGCTTCTTCCTATCAGCTGCCAAGTGCTTTCTGCTAGAAACAAAGTATATTAAATACTCACTGATTTCAACAGGTTATCAGTGGCACACTTCAAAACCTAGATGTTTGAGATTATTCCCAGATCTTACTGAGCTACTTCTTCCTTTAAATAATCCTAGGTTTATGTTGCCCATACAGTGAGGACTTCAGCGAATAAACATCACCCGCTTTTTGTTTTTCAAACCATCTCCCTCTTTGGGTTACAAAACAAAAAGCGGATACCAGTACTAACAGTTCAGTAACAATACAAACATAAGCGCTCTTACCTTGAAAGATACAAGGAATATTAAATAGAATATATGAGCACGTCACTGCATAATCTTTTAAGAGGAACAGAAGTGAATAGCATGTTCAGCTAGGTCATTGATTCACTAAACCCAAACTTGTAATTTATCCTTAACTAACAAAGAACCTAATTTGTGACCCCAGAAACACATACAAACTCTGTTTCTTGCTATTGGTAGAAGATTAAATCAAGAGAAATGGTTTAGTACAAAAATATTTTTTCTCTTAAGCATTCTTCCTTCTACAAGCAGGAAAAGAAATTTAAACCTCAACTCCCTTCTACCCCTAAATTCAGTATTATCTGCTCCAAAATAAAGCTTTTCAGACTCTAACAGGCATGGCTCACAATTTCAAAAGTAGGACTGTCAAGTACTGTCCAGCTGAAATTGTAAAGGATTATTTATTTTTCACAAAACTGTAGCTCACTCAGTTCCATTGCACATTACAGAATTAGCAAATAGCTACTTGAGTAAAGCTTTTAATTCAGAAACCTACAGGGCAATTAAGCTACCTAACATAAACCATTTTCTGAGAGGTGCCACCCAATATGAATGACAAACTTTAAACACTAGAACTATTATAACAATAAGGTTGGGGCACAATGGAGAACTTTAAATGTTTAATTTAGACCAAGCCACAAGTCATTTATTTTTAATTAATGCAAATCTGCAATTCAGCTAGAGCTAGACAGCCATTCTGGCTGAAAACAGGGTGCATTTCTCCAACACAAAATGGGATAATAACCCCCCTCCTCCCAATATCGTCTGCTTTTATGTACAGTTTTCAGGCCAAGACACAGTCAGACTCGTGTCTGGGCCTGGATGAAGGTGCATTTTCTGCTCATCATTTTGCTCACTGTTCAAAAAACACAGCTTGATCACATATCTGGAATATACAATTACAGCATCAATTTACACAAAACTATTCTTAAGAGCACACCGTGTTTCGAGAACACCATCGGCAGTCAGTAGCTACTTTGCACTTAGTCCTTGTTCATGGTGACAGAGCCTCACTCATCTAAAGCCAACACACTGAGGAAGCAGAGATATTTATATTGAAAAAAGAAACATATTTGCATTTCTATTTGCAGAGCAACACAGAGGTTTTAGCCGCCAGTTCATCTAAAGCTAGAAGGAATCTACCTAAAGCAGCTAAGGTTCGTTAATTCAGCAAATGTGTCAAAAAGGTAGAATTCTAACCTCTTCCAAGTCCAACAAGTATTAAAGGCAACTTATTTTTTTATTTTTAAAGATTCTTAAATATTCTGCTGAAAGTATATAATTAAAATTTAAGTCAGCCAGGCTGCAAAGGACTAGTGAGTCTTGACTTTCCCTGTGCTTCCTAAAATGTACTTCTGCTTTTCTAGGAAGCAAGAGGAGACCTGATACACGCTCGAACTTTTCCAAAATAAACCTTGTTCCAACTTCAAAAGCTAAATACTTTGTCAGGTTCAAGATTCTCAAGTTTTAAGTCAAGTTGGCCAAGCGGCTAGTAGCGAAAAACGGTATGCTGTTGCGTTCCTTAAGATTACCTATAAGCAAAATAAAACACGTTGTGACCTCATTTTGCTGTCACACAGATATGCACAGCCAGATTTACAAGGAAGTCTGTTTATGTGCCATTTCCAGCAAAATCTAGAAGTGACAGGCGTCCAATAAGCATCAAAACTGATTCATTTCAACTACACCAGAAGAATATATTCCCAGAACCCCATTCAAAGAGGAACCAGTTCACACAGGACAGGCTAGAGCTGTGCACTTGTAAGCAATCTCTGATCAAGCTTCCTCCTTCCAGCACTGTGGATGTGTGGGCTGACCAGGGCCAGGAGTAGAAACCGCTCAGTGGAGGAAGGATCGAGATTAAGAAACAAAGTGTATTGGAACAGTGAGGACCTACACAAGTATTACCGAAGGAATGAAGAGATGTGCTGGAGTTCAGCAGAATCAGTAGATGCCTCCCTTCCACCCTGAAGCAAAGAGGAAGGAAACCAGGCAGATCACCCAACAACCTGTGCATCCTGCAAGGGAAACACCTCAACTCCATCAGCAGGGATTCAGGAGGTCTGCAGATGTGCGAATGAGCAGCAGGACCATCTACCAGGCACACATCACATCAGGGGCTCAACAAGGCAACCTCATTGCTGTGGGGCATCTGTGTTCTGAGGAGCCTCCAGGGCCTGGTAAAAGTTCAGAGATACTGAGAAAGATCTCACATCAACTGGAAATATCCACAAGTTGCATTAGAACCACAGGGAATGGGTACATAGAGTGGATACTCCATACAGACTGCCTGCACCACAGACATGTTTGGCAGGGCCTGGAGGTAGGAAGAGCTGACCTGGCAGTGATGCTCATGAGGCAGGACCTCCCTCCCTCTTCCAATGGAAGCTTAATGCCCTTTTTTTTTTTTTTTTTAATGACCACAATTCCTACTGCTCCTCCCCTTAGAGATGGACTGAAGCTCCTTTCTAACCATCCTGAAAGCTCAAGCACAGTGAGGGTCAACATCAAGAGAAGGAACTGTAAGGAGGATCAAGCAGAACAGTCCCAACAGCATCCACTGTTCTCCAAAAGGGGATCAAGTACTGTACTTGAAGGATTTCTGAGTGATTTCTGATCTAACCTAGCAAGGCCATGCTTAAAGTACCGAACAAGAGACAGAAGCACGTGAATCAGATAATTCAAAGCCCTGGAACACAATTGTCTGAATGGGAATTAGCCTCAGAAAGTACTTACAGAACAGACTGCACCCCTATTGACTATTAAAATAAAAGCGGTACACATCTTCCTGGATACTTACTGCAAACTCCAGAGGACATGGTTTAAACATCTGCAAAGCAGCACGAAGTGTTTGAAAAACAGATCATACCAAATCATTAACTGCAATTGAACTAGTGATTGGTTAGACCAAGATTCTGTAATATTTGCCTTCATCAATATTTTTCAGCAAAGGTCAAAATTTCTGTCAAAATAACAGCTTACAAATTATTAAAAGGAAACAATGTTAAACACATAATTTCATGAAGCAGTATTGTTTAGATATTTAGCTACTCCATTACTTACAAGATTAATTTCATATTCCAACCACTACTTCTCAACAGAAAGTAGAGAGAGAAATCCACATTGACATGTAAACAATTCAAATCAAATTTAGCTATGTTGATTTTGAAGCATTTGCTGAGCAATGAAAGTAAGTTAATGAAATGGAAACACAGCTTCTAAATTCTGGGTGGAGGAGGACGGGAATGGATCACACTGCAAAAGTGCTAAACCTGTTTCCAATCTTACTCAATTGCCAACAGATACAGTTTTAAAAGTTCTAGGAAATTTAACAGTTTAAGAATGCCTTTTAAATTTTTTTTTTCCAGATTTAAAAATAAATTTCATAGTCTTCTATACAGAAAGCTACTGTGAGATTGCAGTGGTGTAGGCAAGAGTATTACAGGAGGGGAGGGAACAGCAAAAGCAGCTCTGGGAACAGAATTCCAGCCAACCAGAGAGAAGAAACAAGTATAACACAAAAAGCAGGGTGTTTAAATTTATGAAAACTTACTATATACACATACTTATTAAATACATATTTAGACTTCCGTGTAGAGAGAGAAACATCTGGACAAATAAAAATTTAGCCATCACTATAGATAAAACTTATAAACAGAATTTTCTTCCTCATTGATAATGAAGACTTGAATAATTTTTTAAATAAGAATGACCTTTATACTTCAGGGATTCCATCTTATTATACATGTCTTGATTGGGGGCAAAGTCATTAGATACTTGCTAACAGTATTTCAGGTTTTTTTATGAACTAGGAACTACAACAGACATGTGGAGCACACTTCTCAGATATAGGTGACCTGATTTGTTTTCTGCTGTATATGGGCCTGCCACCCACTGAAAACAGAAAAAAATAGGACAGGCTCTTAAAGTTCAACTGGACAAGACTGGACTTCCTGCCATGAAATCAGAATGCTGAAAATCAGGATGATTTTGTTCAGAAAAGTGTTGTGTTTTCTTTTTTTGTTCGAGTTTTTTTGGTGTGTGTTTTTCGTTTGTTTTTTAAAAAACTCTTGATATCAGCCCTTAAAAAACAGGTTGTGTCACAAGTGAAAAGTGATATTAATAACTTATCATCACTTCAAAAAATTTTATCACTGAAGGGTAGCAAAACTTATCTACTTAGTCAAAGACACCAGAGTTTTGAAGAATTTAAGGTTCAACAATACTAAAAATCATATGAACTCAGCCATGTCAATCAGAACAATGATTAAAAGAGGACGTAGCAATATTTCCCCTAAAATACTATCCACTTTCAGACTGAAGTTAAAGTCCCTCATCATTTCTGAGGCGTGATTTGGTGGAAAAGATGAAAATCCTGACACTTTCCCAACAAGAGAAGCTTTGGAAGGGGCAAGATCACCCTTTTCTGTTCAGTGCAGTAATATGTTTCTGTTTGCAGTGGGGAAATGCCTCATTCAGTTTGTGTCTCTATTTCAAAAGAGGGGCACTGCTGACTTCAAGCGCCTTAACAGTTTTCTGAATGACCACCCAGTCTTTAACCTTTTTCTTCTTAAACTGTTCAATACAGCATAAACCCAGATTTGATCACGTTAACCAGTAAAAGTAAAAAAAATAAAATAAGCCACAAGCATTGAGAAACTATGAGGTAATCCTTTTTTCCTCCAAGACTTTAAGATTGCTATTTTACATGTAGTTTCTTTTTCTGCATATGTAAAATGTATTTCCAAGCATTTAGCTCCCAGTGCAAATAAAACTGACAAAGACATCCACAATGCTGCTCAGTTGCTACAAAAGCCATTCTGCCTCTTGCAGCCCCAGCTCTTGCCACAGACATGTCAGACTTCTATGAATCAAGTGTTTATTATCTCTTCCTTCCTCACTACTGTGATGGCCCAAATTGAAAAGCACAGTGGAAACAATACTTGATTCAATCGCCTCTTCGCAGAAACCATAACATTAGAGAATGAAGCAAACAATACTCAAGAGGGGTCCAATTCACCTCTGGCCTTGTAAAGTTATTGTTCTTTGTATTTGTGCTTATTAAAAATGCCATATTAAAATACCAATATAAAAATACCTTTAGGAATCAGTATGCCCTCTTAATGATAAATTCTACGGCTGACAGATTGCATCACATGTCAATAAACAGAGGTTTTTCTGTCAGTAGGTCAAACTCTTCTTTGTCCATGCACGGACTACCTAAGCTGCTGTGGTAGGAGAATGAGTTCGGGGATAGCTCTAGAAAATAATTTGTAAGATAATTAATACAACTAGCCCCTCCCTGCAATAAGAGGTAAATAATGTAGAGGCTCTTTCCACTGCATTTAAAAAACCAAGAAAATGCTATGTAAATCATCACTTGAAGCTCAAATGGTTTGTACACAAAAACACAAGTATTAAAATCTGTATTCTCTTCCTTCTTGGCATACTCAGGAGATCTTCTCTCAATTGAATTACTAATGGAATAACAATCACAATAATAAAAAGCCTTTTTGAATAACCAATGTATAAAATCCATTTTCTGCCTAATTAAAAGAGTAAAATGTTTTTGGGGAGAGTTTTTCCTCCCTTGCTAGTACATCAAGTGTCTTCTTTCAATACCGCTATTATTTATTCAATATTTGCAGCCAAGTAGATACTTTGGGAAGATCTGACTCATGATTAAAGCAATAGCTATGAATCAGGAGGTACATGGAGAGATCTGTAAAAAGGGTCTCTGTAAAGCCACTTTCAGGAATCAAAGGTCTGGGAACATCTATTAACTGAAACATGCTGCTGTGAAAACCTAACTACAACTTCTCCCAAGTTTCTTATTTCATTTGAGTCTCTCACACGCCCATGTTTCCCAGATGTAAAATAAGCAAACAGATACTATGATGACAGGTGCTTTTTGAGGAGCACTGAATGTTTCCCTTGCCTAAGCCAGGACTCTCACCAGTGTCAAGTATCACACAAAGGCCTCAGCCCCACCTCACTGGGAACAACGTATTTAGTGCTACCAGCATCAGACCTACTTTACATACCTTACTTTCGCTAAAGGAAAGTGCTATTGGTCTACATCAATTCTTATTGATCTACATCAATTCTTATTATCTCAGGTCTTCCAGAATTTCAATGTTGGCCAACTAAGGCTCAAAATTATTGCCCACATCTCTGGAAAACTCCACTGTCCAAAAGAATTTTATGTGCAAACAGGCCAAACCAGACACAGCAGGTGAAGTTACTATTTAGAACAGCACTGCCCCAACAGCAAAGACAGACAGATGCACGCAGCCTCCACCACAAGATATTCCAAGCATTAAAATAAGTTTTACAATGCAAAAGAATAGCTCATACTCCCAATGCTGAATCTCTCACAGGATTCATAGCCTAAGTCAAGAACATTTATCTAGATTAAACTGTGGTACAAGCAATCTCCAGCAACTTGAAGGAAGGCAGGAAGCAGGGCCTGAAAAACCTACGAGTCCTAGGAATGACGTCTTCCAGACACTATGAAGAGCTAACAAAGGTTAGTGAGGCAAAGATGTCTAAGCCCCCAATACTGCTGAGAACATCTCGCTGTTTCCTATTTACTATAATGCTTGGCAATAAGGGAGAAGTGCAGTTAGAAGAATACAGACTTTTCAAAAGATGATGTTTTGGGGGAAAACTTGTCGCTTAATAAAACATTATTTTCATAAAATTATGAATTAAATACCCAAAAGTCCATTGTCGCCACTAGCTCCATTACCAAGACAAATGAGCCAGCATTGTTGAGAATACAATAAGCTGATGTAAAAAGGGAGCTGACCCAACCCCACCCTCCCCTCCAGATTCCCCCAAGATAAGGTTGTGCCAAAATCTCATCACATGTACTTTGTTCATTCTTAATTCTCCAGTGTTTCAGACAGTACGAACTGGGGCACATCTGCATTTCTTTATTGTCAGAATAAGGACAGGATAATGATGCTGGCATTAGGCCAGCCATTTTTCGAAACACTGTTGGCACAGACCATATTTGCAGTATTGTGAGTAAATGGTCTTGCCTGACAGTTATGGAACAAGTCAAGGAAATAATGGTAAAAGAAAGTTATCCCTAAGTCTCCCCCATTCGTAAGTAACTCCCTATTATTTAAAATCTTTGCTATTAAGTAGTCCACCTAACTGTTTTGAGACTTTTCTGAAAAGTGATATCTCCTGTATGTAGAGCTAGAGGTGCTGTGAAAAGAGAAAATGGACCTCAACTTCCAATACTTACAAACTAGTGCTGTACTTGCAGAAACACTCAAACCAACTCCCTAAATACTTAGGAACTGAATTAATACCAATGTGTGTTTGAACTGTGGGACAAGAAAGCTGAAAAAATTATATAACATACAGAATATGTCCTTGTGATGCACTGACAGCCCATAAATACATGAAATAAACTGCAAACTAGAAGTTACTCTCCCTCACCATTTCAAGAAAGAGCTTATGCACTTTCTTCCTGTTCTCAGAAACAAGCATATACTGAAGAGGAGATGGCAAAGCCCTAAGTTCAAATCAATACTTAATTAAAAGGCTGAAGGACTCTAAAATATGGAAAGCAACTGTGCCAAGGCTATTTGTGAAATTAAGAAAGTGACAGCCAGGCAAATCAGATGCTTTTAGCACCATATAGCCTTCAGACTTCTCACATATGAAAGTATGCCTTATTCATGTAAAGGCTTTTAGCAAGTTACGGAGATATGCAAGCTAAATAAGTTTTGAGAGACTCCCCTCGGGGGGCCTATCTGTAACAGGTTTCTGCTACATCTAATACTCTTGTGCTCAAATAAGGCTGTCACAGAAAAGTCTACAAGTCTTATCACTGTTCAGTCAAAATATTAAAAATAAACAGTAACCGGGTTTATTTTCTTTTTTTTTTAAGAGAGATTTAACAGAAATATTTTAGCATCTTGTGGTTTTATATGACATTAGAAGCATTACTATGTTTAAGATATGAAGTTAGTTAAGACATCTAATCTAAAAGAAGTTTAATTAAAGAAAGGGTATTTACTTAGCTTCTGTTTATCTACACACTCATACCAAAACTACCTATGTTTGTCACAAAACACCACAACACACTTCAGCTGAAGTAGTTCAGAAGCCATGTGAGCTCCTTCTCCAGCTCTTGAAATAAACAAGGCTAAAGATTTTTCTGAAACAAATAGGCTTACCTAGTTTTAACAAAAATCCCCCCAGGAACTCTCCACAGCCACCATGCTAGGAGCTGTAGAGATAAGAATTGNATGAGCAACAAGAATTAGCAAGGAAGATCAGGTCCCATTTGGGACTCACACCAGAAGCATCAATACCATAGACACAGACCGAGGCATGTTCAATCTGGGAAGGAGCAAAAAGCATGTGTATTTTCTGGAAGCTTCTTTAGTTGAGGCAGCACAGAATATGTATCTAGCAAACTACTCCTAAAACAACTCTACCCACTATTCCCTATGTAGCTAGAATGAACCAAGTGAAAAAAACGAGCACAATTTCATGAACATGTCACAAACCACACAAGAGTTTAAAATTAAGGAAATTTCTGAACTCAGAATAAATAATTGACCCTTAGGGCTAGACAAAGCAAACTTCCATCCCTAACAGAGAAATTACAGCTAGCTGTAACTTCTAACTGCCCTTGAGCCTGAAATCTGCAGGTGGCTCTACCAAAACACATCTCAAGGATCCCACACCAGAACTTCTCTGGGAAAAAAGCAACAGGTGTCTGACCCAAGCAGCTGGTTGGCCTGGAGGCACCACAGGCACCGCCCAGGGAAACAAAAAAGGTTCCTTCATGAGTGGACAAAGGCTTTCCTTGGACTTGCCCTTCAGCCTGATTAAAAAAAAACATTGATGTGCTGCACAGTTAGCATTATAGTTCAAGCACTAGGCTCTTCTAACGAAGCTTAATAACTTGATTTGGTACCAAAACGTAGTGCCTAACTTCGAATGCAGGTTTAGGTTGATTCTGAAGAAGACTAGGCTGCTTATTGATCATCTAGAGTTAGGTGTGATCCAAAGTCTGTGAAGAGGTACTGGGGACAGATACAGCGCTCCCCCAAGCTGTAACCATCATTTTCAAACACATTCAAAAGCTCTCAAGAATATCACCATGACAAAGAGGCTGTTGTAATTTAAGACCAATCAGGGCCATATTTGTGGTAGTACTGCAACATATTTTATCTCATTTTGCCCTCCCACGTAACATTGATGCATTCCACCACAGAAGCATCCTACTGCAAAGACTTTAGATGATCACACCTCCCGGTTGTTGCTCAGGATGAGCAACAGGGAACAGGCAGGGAACAGAAAGACATTAAGATGCTACATTGATGTCCCATCGTACCTGAAATACACTGGTGGTCTCAGCTCAGTTCCTAGAGGGCTGGTGACCGCTATCCACAATCTTTTTGTGTATTCTCCATTAGCATTTCCAGTTGAAAACCTAAATAGCAACACTACGGAGAATAAGGGGCCTTGAACAGTACTAGTCTCTCCCATCGTCACATGAGGCCAAGTTCTCATCAACAATATGCTGTATGTGGGCATTTTCTGTCCCCACTATGCTGCAGATAACTAGGAAGCACACTGTTTATTAATAACCATGTTTATTATAAATGTGTGGAAAAGTTAAATGCATATTATTTTACAATTAAAAACAGAATTCTTTTAAAATGTATTTAATTGTTCTGTGATGCAAGTGCAAGCTTCTATTTAAATAAAGCACCTCCAAGAAAAATCATGAGTAGAAAAGTGCAGTTCTTCACTCAGAAACCTTGTATTGTAGAGAGATGTTGATATATTTTCCTACTCAAAAAAGTAGTTGAGAGGAAGGCTCTCCTAGGATGAAGAGGGGAGAAAGCATACTTGCCTATCTGGATCAAGGCGTTCATTCACGTTACTGTGATAAACATGAACTCAGTATCAAAAAAAGTGATACTGAATTCTTCAGAGGTACAGAAAACTGCAGGTCTTTAACTCTTTGGTATCTGTGTGGGGAGAATCCTATGCTCAACATAGAGATTACAGGCAAAGCCATGTCACATGTAGGAAATGGATATTTAAAGGAGACCTTGAAAGAAGAAACTAGAAGTTATACAACTAAGTGCCCACAAAAATCCAAAGAATAAAAAAGTCTTCAGTTATAAAAGCCATGACAGATGACAGAAATTTATTTCAATAAATTCACTATTGCAGACTCTTTTTTGGAGGAGGACAGGTTTTTATTTTTAAGGAGGAGCAATCTGCCTGGAAAAGACCAAGTTTCTGAACATCTTTAGGACAATCCTGAAGCATTTACAAAAATAACTGCTTGGCCATACTCATCATTTAAGCCTTAGTCACACAACAGCAGTATTCTGCCTCCTTGCCATCTGAGTTAACATAAGCCATGAATATGTGATATAATTACAAAAAGGAAAATGCATCAAGTATTTTTTTTTTAATTGAGAGATATTAGTGTTTTAAAAAAACTTGGACCAATTTACAGAAGCAATAGTATATGCCAAAAGAAAAAAAAAA